>JAJHUR010139221.1:0-10213 GCA_027495735.1 Lutjanus campechanus
GCTATTTATTGGTTTGTCTACATTTTATACTGTAACATAATAACATTCAGTAAATTTTGTCCTTATTTAGAAACTGAGCAGAACAGAGCAAATGTAATGTACTGTAATAGCAGACTGATGGTGAGAAAAAAACACAAATATGTAGAAAAACTACTGTATAAAAGTTAGAAATTCGATATTTGCATGAGTATGTAGTGCATGAAAATGATGTATACTATTGATATTTACACATCAGACATGGGACATGGACATCATATTGATTAATAAGCCTATGAGAGGTGAAGTGCTTTGCACATTAGGCATTTTTAAAACTTGGTTCAAATAGGCCTATTTTATTGTCTTAATTGCTCAGTGTGTCAATATTAGACATGCACTAACTGTATGTTGATATGCACATGCATAACTATGTACAAACAAACTGGAACAGCAAGACGTTTTTTTCCTTTCTTTCTTTTTCTTACTATATGCTTTTAAATAACACTTTAAGGTATCACATACAGTTATTCAAATTATACATTTTATTTCATTTTATGTCGGTACAGGCTGACATGTAATTTCGATACCTTATCAAAGGATCCTACCACTTGTTTTATTGATATATCTTGCACACAGGCACACAAACGCAAACAAACACACAAACAAAAATTAAAACATGATTTGGCAAAATAAATATGGATGGAAATATATGTTGTTGTTGTTTTTCAAAACGTTTTCAGAGAAATTCTCCTTTTCAAGTCATTTAATATTATTATGTCATAGTGAGTGTGAGTGTGTGTGCATGTGTGTGTGTCTGAAAGTAGGTCAGGGTTTCGTTTCACCCGAGCAACACGCTGATGTATGTTATACTTTATCATCACAAGGGGGCGTGACTTTGGGTACGGTAGCCAATCCCCTGTCTCCATTTTTGTGATGGGCGTGTCATACGGTCAGTGCACAGAGACCGAGGCTAACCCGAATAAACAACTAAGTTAGCTTGTCAGCTAGTTAGCAACTTATGGTATGCCTTCATCTCGCATGAAATTTAATTATCTAACAAAATAATCTTCATTATCCATTTGGATTTCCAAAAGTAGATGATATTTTAGGGTCGTGATGATTTATTTGTTTTGTTTCATTTCTTTTTAAAGGATGTTATATATTATAAGTGCAAGTTCGATGTTTAGTTAGCACTAGCTAGCTGTGCTATGACTGTGATAATCAACCTAACTTTCTGTATTTGCCAATGGCTTAAGGTTAGCTAGTGGAGCCACGCAAAGAATATAAATTCGTTTATTTATTTTGCTGCCTTTGTATTATTTCTCTCCATAGAAATGGCGTCGTTAACGGCGACAGAACCAGCGATATGCCCGCCGGGTGCAATACCAGCAGCAGAGTCCATAGTGCCTGCTTGTATGTTTGCACCGGACCGGGGATGTGCCGACGATCCATCCGGCGGAGAGGGCTTCGAAGACGGCGAGGGTACAAACGGCGAGTCCGCGGATCATATAGACTTAAGCAGCAAGGTGGGCCTCACTGTAAATTACACATAGTTACGTTAAGTTATGAGATTTTCCAGCCATGCAGCTTTTTGTTTTGACTCGGCAAACTAACGATGTGCAGTGACATTAAATAATTTCTTTTGCATACCACTCAGTGCATTTTGTGCTGGCTGTGCAAAACATCAGAAAGTGACACGTATGTTGCACTGCGTGTGTAACTGCATCCAGCTGGCAGGTTACCCACACGCGGAGGATATTTACTGTATGTGCAAACGTTGCAGGAGCAGCCTGGGGCATCAAACTGTGCAGACAAAACATTGCCTCAATTATTGACTTATTTGCAGAGCACATAGCCTTAGAATAAAAGCTATGATTTGTTATCACTTGTTGAAATTGTGACTTCGAGACACTTGTCTGACTGTTTTCTCTTGTCTGACCTTTCCAAGTCATTCTCTGTTGACCCCTTCGCCTGTCTCACTTTTCAGCTGGTCCTAGTGAGTCCAACAGGGGAACAGTATGATTCATTACTACGGCACCTGAGGGAGCGGATAGATGAGGGCTGTGGAGAGACAATCTACGTGGTTGGGATGGGTTCAGGTAAGGGTAACTTACTTTTGTTCAGCTTAAAAATCAGGTCTTCTGTTGAGTGCACACTTGGTTCACCAAACAGCACATAATTCAAAACAATGCCAGGTAAGGTGTTGCTTTACACCTTGATCTATGAAAGCATATTTGTATTTTTAGAGCCAAACAGATGTAATTGTCTTGGCCTTTCCCAACAATATCAGTCTACAGTGATATCTGCATATATGTTGTCCGATATGCGTTTATTTTTTTCACAGCACATAATGCAGATTGTTTTCACTGATAATTGATTAATCAGTTAATCATTAATAAAATACTAAATACATATTTAATCAAAATTAACAGTTGGTGTGTTTGTTAGCGTAACATTTACCGTCTCAGTGCTCTGATGTTATGATTTTGGATGTTTTAAGAATATGGGCTGATATATTGATATTGGATTTTTTTTTTTTTTTTACTCTATAATATCAGTATCGTTATCAGGCCCAAAAATCTAGTATCCGTCGACTTTGGTTATTTTAAAGTGTGTGTGACAAATAAAACCTTTGTAATCTTGAAAATCTTGATGGAGGCAGCAGGCAGCGCATCACTGCCATCAGCATTATACAACAGGTAATCTGACCAAGCGATCTGATTGGCCTGTAACCGACTATGACCTCCTGTTAGACTATTTAATGATGATTTTATGATGCTGTTAGATTGCTTAATTTTTGGAAAAGTATCTTTTATCATTTTCATTTTGAACTTTACAACACTCAGGAGTTATTAGGAATGTTTCCCACACAGAAACTCTGTTCAGCATCCTCCATCAGCTGTGCTCCGGTGAGTTTGTGACAGGCGCCACAAGCTTAAAAATACATGTGAAGTTTGCGGATGTAGTAGCTTAATCTGTCCATCTAAATTTTAATTTTAATTAAGATTGAGCTAACAAAATTTTGTGTTTGTACGTGCAATATTTATTCAGTTTGGGAACGCTCATGATCTCTAGAATTAGCGTTCGCTCAAGTTTGCTGCTGACTCAAGAGGGACTAGAAATTGTCTGTTTTGCTAGGTCGGTACTAAGAGCCCGCCTAATTGCTGGACTAGTAAATTAGGTTTCATTACATAGGCTTTGTGATGATGTGACTGATTGTTTTCCAGATATTAGTCAGGCCCTGTGTGTCTCCAGGGAAACGGCGACAACGTTGGCAAATTTTTAAAAATCTGAGTTTTGATTTGAGAGGGAATTGTCCCACAATATCATATAAATCTTGATTCTATCTTGTATTTTTGTCTGAAACCTGTTGCACTTTAGTGATGCTTATGGACCTTGGTGCAAGCGCCTCGGCCCTGAACATGTATCCGTCATGTTATAATCACGTGAAAGCACATCCTCTCGTGTAGTACTGCTTAATTACAGTTTTTGGTTTTAAGTGATTCTTGGTGGATTATTTGCGTGCTCGTTTGAAGAGTGGAAGGATTCAGAAAGCTGTGTTCTGCAAGCTGTGTGCTTTACGTCTGTAGCAATGAACTGACAAAGTTCTACATGTGGTTGCAGTAATATTTTCTTCCATACAGTGAGAAGGAGAAATGCATGTGTTACAAGTAGGTCAGAGATAAAAGTTTCCACTGGTAGTTTCAAAATATTCAACAACAGTAAAGTGTTTTGTCCTGGAACAAACTCTGCTCTCAGCTCTGATCAGGTCTTTACTGATGCTGCACTGGCCTCAGGGCTTTCATTACATGGAGCTACCATAGCTCTTAGTACTGCCGCAGTCACAAATAACTGTAATCAATGTCGAAAATATAATAAAATGAGAAGCAGTCTTAATTTCTTTAATGAAAACAGTGACAAAATATATTAATCAACCTCTTTTTCTAAATGATGAGTGTGAGATGTTATTAAAAATTTGGAAGATTTTGAAAAATGTTCCGTCAGCATCTGGAAAAAATGGTCTTATTAAAATATGAAGGAGATTGGTTGGATTTGTTTTAGGCTTAATGTAGCATTAAGATGACAGTAGTGAAGTTTGGCAGTTTGGACAGTCATTATTTTAGTCAGTGTGTGTGGTGAACATATCCCATAGATGGCACCAAAGACGTTTAAGATTTTACCAGCTGGATTTCTGGATTCCAACCACAAAATCAGAAGCTGTGTTTATTTTCCACTCACAGCTGAACCTGGCAGGTATGTGTGACGGAGCTTGAACACTGTATTTACACAATTTAAGTAAATGGAAGATATGTTTTCGCCTCTGTCTGTGACGCAGTAGTTTTTCAGTATATTTAGGAAAAGGTGAAGCCGTGAGGATGTAGTAGCAGAGCCATCACTTCTGTCAGCTGTGACCCGGTGTGTCCTCGCAGGCAGCTAACCCCATTTGTCCTCTATTTAGTTTTCATTCTGAAAACCTCCACCACACGAGAGCTTTTGTTGGCAACCAGAGTTATTTTTTGCCTGCTACAGCAACATGAGTGACCACGTGGCCTTTTGGGGGGGTCAAAGGGCACGCGTGAAAGGGTGTCATTTTTCCCTGCTCAGCACAAGGACGGTCACAAGTTCACCAGTTCACATCTGTCTGACTGGCTGGAAGAACAGTTTCCGTTTCTCAGTCTAGTACTGGGCTCCAGACAAACTTTTTTTCACCACCGTCTTGGAACTGTCTCGAAAGATCATTTAAACTGTCCTGAATTCTGTGTAAAATGTCCAGATTTCTAAATGTAAACCTCTTATTTTGTTATTGTCTTCTATAGTGGTTACTTGCTACAACTATATTTAATTCAACTTTCTCGCCAAACGCTTTTCTACTTTTACACAGTTGAACATACTCTGATAATAATTTACCTTTGCTCAGTACTCATTTTTACTAAATGGAGCGTGAACACATCATAATGTAACTCAATGCCACCTAATGATAAGCAGCAGCTCAGTGATACCAGGTGTTGTGTCCTAAGTCTGTTTCCCCCTCTATACGTTTCCCCTTACCTTAAACTGACCCCAGCATTCTCCCTAACCTTAACCAGAGGGGAACTGAAACACTATTGGAATGGGAGGGAAACACTATCAGACAGGGAACCGACTTCGACACAACACCGGAACCTGGAAAAGTGCGACCCCGTTCCACCTCCAAGTTGTTACGATCCTCGTCCCTGTTCTGTCCTGACTTGTGGGTCGACTTGGGTAAAGATTGAGTTGGTGGATGGTTTGTGTGTCATCTGTGACAGTGCCTCCTTTTACTGTCTTTAAATAGAGCAGCAGGTATTCACGCTGGCGTGACTGGGGCAATCATCGCCACCGTGGGAACATTTCGGACCCATTATATTTTTCACAGGACCTCACAGCACCTCAGTCAACTTAGGGGACAGCCAGTGATTACTAACAGCAACAGCAAGAGAAGAGACACTTAGTCGTGTCCGCTATTGATGTGCGGTCGATGTAATTTTTTAATTGATTGGCAAATAAGGCCGTGCAATCAATCAAATTATTATCGAAATCTAAATATGGCCTAGTGCAAAATCCAAATAGCGAAGCGGCAGTTTTTTGATAAAGGAAAAATGTGTGAGAAAAAAGCATTATAATGCATATTATCTAATTGTCAAGAAGGAAGAAAACTTTAAAAAAAAAATTTAAATACAGACTCCAACAAATGTCACATCATCATGATTTTAATAGTTTTTTCAGTTACAGTGAGAATTGTGATGCAAAAATGTTTCATTCCTACGAATCGTGAATCATAATGCAATCACAGTATCTTTCAAAATAAAATCCCAGAATTCCCCTTTCATCCCGGGAGCGGTTTGTCTGGTCCAAACACCTTTCATATTGTCCCTGGGATGATGTGATGCTGTTCGTCTTCAGCCCTGGTCTAATAAACTTTGTAGCCAGTTGGTGATAGTGTATTTGTGGTGTTTTATGTTGAGGGAAGCAGCAGTGAGCTACTTGAACCATCAATTAACAGGTAACAAGTGTAGACCTAAACATAAAAGGAAGTTTCCCGCACTGAAAGGACACCTGATGTTGAGTATTTGTGGGTTTTCTTTGGAAACGTACATTTACATAAGAAAGATAAACTTCTGTTTGGTAACATATGACAAAATCTACAAGCCAGCCGTTGTGGGATTGCATCTGAAGTGCTTCTGCTTTTCCCTGATATAAGACTCGGTTGTCATTTTTCACACTCCCTCTTCAGCCTGACATTGCCTCCACTCCTAACTGATTTCCCCAGGGGACGAGCTTATTCAGTTTTCCCTAACCAGTCTTTAGAGACCGACGTATACGCCTGAATCAGCCATAAAGTGTCTAGTCCCTCTAATGTTACTACGGTGTCCTAATGTACTTTTCACAACAGAGTTTGTCTAGACTAGCCGGCAGCCATGCCTAGAGACAATTAAAATAGCCTAAAACTGGAGGTCTCCCAAATATGTTTCTGAGCTGCGGAGCTGGAAACAAACATGATCAGATGACTGCGCTTTCTTTTGGACACAGGTTGCCATGGGGTTAGCTTGTAGATGCTAATTAGCTAGCTCTGCTGTTTAAATGCGTGTGATAAATGGGGACTTTTTATTTGTTTTTGGTGGCAGCCATTATGCTGCTACCCAAGCTGATTTACACACCTCTCTTCTTTAGTTTGGCTTAAAACACCCTCAATATCAGCGTTGTTTTTATGACTCCTTCTTGACTCTGGGGCACAGCTTGACAACGATTGACATTAACTTTACAACCGCGTTAATCCCGCCCAGTGTCTGTCCAGCGAACAGACAATCGGTCACCCCGGTGGAGTGGGCGGATTCAAACTCTGCAGCTTCTGCTTATGACCCAGTCTTTATGGCAGGTGTTGTGGTTGCAGTAAATTACATTTTCTCATCTCCACAATCCACCCACACCAACCTCTCCTTTAAACCACCTGTTTATTTACTCTTACTGCTCCAAAGTCTGCCTCCGGTGCGATAATTGTCCTGGTCACCACCCTGTCATATAGCAAGATACTGACATAAGGCCTTACATTAGCCCTGACATTTGCCAGACATATTTGGAAAGTACAATATAAACTCACTGCTCTATGAGGCACTCTTGAAAAGCATGTATGAAATAGCGGATGTGAACTATTATTATATACTTTACTGTCGTACATCAGAGTAATTCTCTCTGTCCTCCCTTGGTCCCTCTTTCGCCCTCCCTCTTTACCCCCCGCCACCTTTTCTCCTCTCCGTTTAGATGGAGGTGACTACGGTCTGGACGAGAAGGACATGGAGGCGTCGGTAGCCACGGTGCGGTCGTTGTGCGAGCAGATTGAGGCTGACCTGATCTGGCTGAGGGAAAGGACAGACACTGGCGGAAAAATACAGGACTACCTCATCCGCCGGCGTGTGGGCGAGCAGGATTTCTTGGAAGTCAGGTAAAATGAAGAGAAAAAAGGTTCCGGCGAGGGGAAATAAATAAGTCATGTTATTTCGTTTACTGCTGCTTTTGCTATTTATTCAATCTTTTCCCATCTGAGAGTGTTGTGTGGATTTCGGTTATGTTGATGTAGAATTGGAATTTGAGAGATGATAGTTATTTGAACCTCTATTATATTGAGGAGGCTGTGCTGAGGATACATGTACATTTACTGCAACAACCTGTTGAAATAAAATGATAAAAATACACGAACAGGACCAAACAGAGTCAGAATAACAGACAAGAAACAAGGTACAGGCTTAAAGTATTTACAGGCAGGGGGAGGATGTGTACCTACTTCATCATACCATTAATAAAACACATTTCTCTGTCCTGATACGTGTAGTTCTCACTCTCCTTATTCTCAGTCTTTTCGTGTTCTTCCTCTTCTCTCCAGGGTGGCGGTGGTAGGGAACGTGGACGCAGGAAAGAGCACTCTGCTGGGGGTTTTGACCCACGGGGAGCTGGACAATGGCAGAGGCTTTGCTCGCCAGAAGCTCTTTAGGCACAAACATGAAATGGAGAGCGGCAGGACCAGCAGTGTGGGCAACGATATCCTGGGTTTTGACCAGGAGGGACAGGTGAGCTTTCTGCTGATCCTTGAACTTAATGTTTGAACAGTGGATGGGCATGACAAGTTCAACATCAAGAAAGTGATAACACCAAGTGTTCCAGTTCTCTTCTACTTTTATTTTAAAGACCCTCGAACTAGATACCATCTATCAAGAGCAGCGCTTGGCGAGAGGCAGTGTTGGTATAATTATATTTGATGTTATTACTAAGGCTGCTATCATTTCATTTACATTCAAAGGCTCTATTTATGTCTTCAAATGAAGCTTTGAACGTCTGTCGTCGTATTTCATGGC
Organism: Lutjanus campechanus; assembly: GCA_027495735.1. Lineage (NCBI taxonomy): Eukaryota > Metazoa > Chordata > Actinopteri > Lutjaniformes > Lutjanidae > Lutjanus > Lutjanus campechanus. The sequence continues at coordinate 8,343 of JAJHUR010139221.1, forward strand.
GTCATCACCCCCAAAATATACCCAGAAAAAAATCTTTGACTTGAATTAATCGATTAATCAAATTAAATAAGTTTGTCTTTTTTAATAAATCAGCTTTCTTAGACAGGTGTGTGCTCCCCTTTGTGTGCAGCAAGTGGGATAATTTATTGACTTCAGTGAAAATGTTGGTTTTGAAAGGCTAAACTTTTGAACTAAAACTTTGGAAATGATTACATCTACCTTTTTTTCCCAATAAAATGATTGGAAATGTTTGGATGACACTTGTCGGAGAGAATCTTACGCAGCCACCACTGGAATATAATTACACAAATAGTAAAATACTAATAATATTCATGTGGTCTAATTTTTATCTGCAAAGTGTGCAGCCATATGAACAGATTTGCTAAAAAGACACTTTTAGATGTTGATTTTTAATGTCAAAGTTATGAACGAGGCTTCAAACTATTTGTTACAGCTCTAGTTTTTACTACATAATAAGCTTTTGTAGATTCCTCAAAATTTGGTATAATTGTGAAAGCTAAAGATACCGAAAAAAAGATGAATTTAAAAATGCAAACAAGTTCAACGCAAGAACACAATTTCTTTATGTTGACCATCCAGGTTCACGCCCAATTGACAGGAAGTATTTTAACTTGTTAAAAATTCCTGTCAATGTATCTTGAAATCATAATAATGTGTATATGTTTGAATATATTTTCTGTTCAAATTATATACCAGTTCAGTAAAAAATCAAATAAATGTAACCTCCTTTTGTTGGGCACTCTGAATCATATTTTTTTTCCTCTTATTTGGAGTTTTATTCTTCTCAGGTTTTCATTTCTCTCAGTCATCCTCTATTCTCTCTGTCTGCTTCTGCTCCTTTAGGTGGTGAACAAGCCAGACAGCCACGGTGGCGGCCTCGACTGGACCAAGATCTGTGAGAAATCCTCAAAGGTCATCACCTTCATCGACCTGGCTGGCCACGAGAAGTACCTCAAGACCACCGTCTTCGGCATGACGGGACACCTGCCTGATTTCTGCATGCTCATGGTGAGACAGGGGTTAACATTTGGTGAGTGTGTGTGTGCTTGCCTTGTCACCGGTTGTTAATTTTCAATTTCCTCTTCTGTTCCCCTGCCTGCCCCTTTCTCTTCTCTCAGGTTGGCAGTAACGCTGGCATCGTTGGCATGACCAAAGAGCATCTGGGTCTGGCACTGGCCCTGAATGTGCCGGTGTTCGTAGTGGTTACGAAGATAGACATGTGTCCAGCCAACATCCTTCAAGGTAAAGAGACATCGTACTGTCATGCTTATTTAACTCATGTTAGTGTGATCCCAGAAGAAAACTCAGCATTCACTCACAGTAAAATCCTCTCAGGGAATGTTAGGAATTGTACCTCTTAATTAAGTGAAATGTTTTAATATGAAACAAAAGGAGGAAGTTTGTACAAGCAAATTAAAAAAGCAAATGGGAGCAGTTTAGAAAACGAGGAGCCTTCTGATTAAAATGTGATTAAACGTGCTTTTAAAATAGGGAAGTTAGAAATAAAGACTCTTTCTTATTGTTAAGTTGTACTCCTTAAATCCAACCCCTTGTGAAGCATGCTTATTAATGTTCAATATTTCTGCAGTCTGTCCGGTTCAGTCAGTCCAGACGCTGCGACAGCTGTTGTTTTCGTCGCTGAGAATTACTCGTCTGATGGTTTTTGTGTGGATCTGTCTTTATCTGTGTGTATCTGCAGAGACGCTAAAATTATTACAGAGGTTATTAAAGTCACCAGGCTGCAGGAAAATCCCTGTGTTGGTCCAGAACAAGGATGACGTCATCGTCACAGCCTCCAACTTCAGCTCTGAGAGGTAAAGGCAAAGAAGATAAACAGAAAGGCAGCAAGA
>JAJHUR010139227.1:410-22950 GCA_027495735.1 Lutjanus campechanus
AGAGAGAGAGGGAGAGAGGAGAGAGAGAGAGAGAGAGAGAGAGAGAGAGAGAGAGAGGAGATGAGATGATAGAGGGACCGTGTGGGGAAAGTAAATGAGACATGAGATAATGTGAATCAAGACTGGGGACAAAGACAGATGCAGAGAAGATAGTGAGATTTATAGCAAGTAGACTGTTTCTTGGTAGATTTTGAAGAATAACAAATTATAATTCACCACCTTGGTTTAGTTATTACCACTAACCCAAATGCAACTTGATTTTTGTAATGGCAATGCGTTTCTAAATGACCTCATCTTTATCTTCTCAAGATGTCCCTACGTGATCCTAAGTATCTGTATTGGGACCTGATGGGGGCATATTTTAACACTACTCATTAATACTAATCATTAATACTTCACTGGTTAAGCATTAAGTGCCAAGAGAATGCAGTTCACCTACATATTATCTTAAGCAGAATTTTTCTTTAGATAAAAACATGTTCTGGAATTTGGAAATGATTACATCTGTCTTTTTTCAATAATTTTAATATAATAGCTCACCAATAATATTGGTGTACCCTCATCTTTTTCGGAAACAGTGCACATATACTGGGGGAATAGACATGCATGAAAAAAAAAATTTGGCCAGTATTTAAATATATCAGAATATATTTATATATATATATACCTGCTCCTCCATCAGACACTGACACATAGCTAAAGCCTCTGAGGTTGTCATTCTCCCTCTTGCTTGATATTTTGTTCTGAGCTTTCCTTCTCTCCTTGGTTTTAGCTACACGCTAAAGCTAGGTTTTAGTTTTGCAAGAGTGTAAAAACACAACTAGAAAAAAAGCTGCTGGGCAGGAATAAAATGATAGTGTTTATAATGTGGTCAGTATGACCATAATGGCCATTCAAGATCAAACTCTCAGAACTATTCTGTGTTTAGTAAGTCAGGGTCCTGTAGTTATATGGGTTTTATTTTAACACTGTTATTACAAATTTTAAAAATAGTCAAACTGATTGCCTTGGTAGTTCTAGTGTTAATAGTTCAATGATGGCTAAAGTAAAACCGATCCTTCCTCAGCTGAACTCTACAGAGTTTTGCTGATCCAGTGGGAGCATTTCATGCACATGTGTGTGAAGATTAGTAATTGTGAATTGGAAAAAAAAAATATCTGCACATCTTGAGTGCTTGAGTTCAGACACTGAAGTTGGCAAAATACATAGACACGCTAAGTTACGACACTCATTGTCATTAGCAAAGCACCCAAAAAATCCTGAACACAGAAATGGTGAACAGCAGTGTAACAGTCTGACTCCACAATTTTTTTTAATATGTATAATTTGTATAATGTTCTGAGGAACAACACTTTTTCTTTACAGTCTTTAAAATGACTATTATTGCCAGTGCTAGAGTAGATCAGCTTTTATACCAATGTCCAATCGAGTGTTCCTGTAGTTCTGACAAAGCCAAAAGAGTGATACGCACTCTTCATGACTCATATCCTCCAGTTGATTCATATTGTATTAACAATGAAAGCTTATTAACTTAACATTTTTGAACATTTGGATCCAGTGGCTTGTGTAAAATAAGGTGTCAGATTGAGGAGTCCACAACTGTTATTTCTCATCTGTTAGATACATATTTAATCAGCATTTAAGTAAATATAACCTATATCCATTAGTAAAGGACTCTGATCGGGACATCTTTGGAATTTCTGTACTATAATTTACTGTTACTTGCCGACAGAGCTGCAGAAGTTAATCCCCCATATATACACACACGTATGTCTTTCTATGAGCAAGGTGATTTTTTTATTTTTTATTTTTTTGACAGCCCCAATCATTCTTTTGGAGTAACTCTGATGACTAACTCATCTAAATACACTCCCTGTGATTTGAAGGACTAGGATACAGAAAACAATGGGGAAAAAAAGGGCTACAAGTCGTACTGTAGAGTTATTCAGAACATCAGTGTACATGGCACATCGACTCGATGGTGCACAGCACTTCTGTTGACAGGGCCACAAAACTCTAATACCAAAATCATAAAAGCTAAAAATTCAAATAAAGATTTTCTGGGACAGCGGCAATGTCTCCCCTTTAAAAGAGAAGCCACACCATCGTCAATAAATCATTAGGAACTCATCTGCCGAGCAGACAGACGTGGCTGGCTGGGAGAGACGAGGCATCACGAGAGGCTGAGTGGAGGCCGACGGAGAGTTGGAGGAATGACTGAAAGAGGTTAAAGGACAGAGAGACAAGAGAGGTAGAAAAATGAGAGAGCAAAATGGATGAAGACGGAAAAGAAAACAATTGTGTGCAAAGAGTAAGAGGTGAAGCAGTTTATTTGCTCGTGTGTGTCCACGTTGTGCCAGTTTGCATGTTCCAGCCTGCCAACAGTCCATTATCTGTGAGAAAAAACTGAATAGTGCTGGAGCCTGGATGGATGATGAAATCGGCTGATGTATCACTGCTGGGTCACTGCCTACAAATGTCACACCCATCAGATAAGAACTCACTTTACCATGCAACACCCCGCCTGGGTGTTACATGGATGAAATACGAACAGTCAATTTAAGAGGTAGTCATCACACTTAAATTATTCCATTGATTTTGACAACATACTTACTTTGAACCAGACAACTGACAAGAAGATTGGAAGCATTTAACAAAGAAGGAAACAGGACAAGGAACACTTCTTCTCATGTAATAAGCAGTAGCATTTGAAGTAATCCTCACTATGTCTAATATAATTAATTAATAAGAAAAAGATAAATGCAGATTATATGAAACTTGAAAGATAAAGATAAATGCTGTTACATCTGTGATAAACTAATATTTACAGATTATTTTGACCTGTCAGTGCATCAGGCTCAACTTGTTTGACTAGGCTTAACACTAACATGGGCGTGGGACAGACTAACACTTATCTCCCCCATTTGATGACAGTAATTATGCAAAGACCAACAGTCTCATGAAGCAGAAGCCGAAGAGGTTGTCTTGAATAATTTGAGCATGAAATCTGCCAGTGTGAGCATTTCTAAGATAAGAGTCTTCATAGAAAACCTTAAGATAGACAGAGGGAGGAACATAACAATCATCAGATATTGAAACTGGCATTTTTTAAAATAAGATGGGGATAAAATTATGTCCAGGGTATGATTTCTGCATGGCACAATTATCATCCAGAAAAGCTGTGAGAATTAAACTATCTCACAGAAAAACTGCAAACTTCAAGCCTCTGGAAATTTGGCTTGAAATTGGGAAAAAACGCATATATGACATCAAAGCTGAGTATCTCATTAAGCATCCTCAAAAATCTGTGTGAAAATAAACTTTCATGACTATTTGAAAACCAAGTTAAAAAAACAGCTCATTTTTATGTTTCGTCAAAGACTGCATTTTGATCGACTCCCTCAGGAGTACTGACATGGCAGTTAAGCAATGTACTGCTGTGGACAGGGCAGCAAAAAAATATTAATATATTTTAGCATATAATATATACTCTACTATATACTAAATACTCAACACTTAACCTTACTGTCAGACAACCTTTTCAGATGGGGAACTCTACCTCTACCTTGCAGAACACTGGAGATTACTGCTGCCTCTATTGGTTAGTCTGTTTGTGTCATAAAGTGACTTTAGTGTTATAACACATTCTAAAACAAATCCTGCTACTACTACTGCTTCCAGTGGGTTCAGGCAGCAGTAGATCAGTGGAAAAACAATTATTCTTTTTGTCAAAGGAGTCTGGTGGGACATAACAGCTTCAGTTCAGCTGTTGTTTTGGTTCAGACCCCAGTAGGCAGATTAAGTGGGAGCACAGAGGTTTTGTCCCACCTGTGTGACAACTGACAGGTTCATGGATTGAATTGCATAATTTTCCTGATAAACGTCAGAGCACAATCACACCTAATTCAAGCCTGGTAATCAGGAACATGAATAAAAACTTAAATGACAATATTTCACATTTGGATAACAACCAATTTCTAATTACTGATTCTTATTATTATTATGTGCATGAGAGCTAGGTCTGGGTAATACGGCTTAAAAATACAGTCTGAATATTTTTAGGCTATTCAATGATTTATGGTATGTGTCTGGATATACATTTTCTGTAAAATAACATACTGTAAATTCTCAAATACTACAGATTACATTGCTGTATATTGTACTCCCCAACAGGATATAAAGCAGCTAAATGAGTCTAACCTTAAACATCTACAGCAGTAAAATACAACATACACATTAATGCAGCTGTAAGATGAATCCAAAAACATCAGATATATCATACTGCAACTCTGACAATAATCATTTAACTGCACAATGAATAACCCTACATTCATGCGAAACCTTTACTTGTAGTGGAGTACTTTCAGTGCTTTTGGTTCAGTAATAAACCTGAATTACACACCCACTGCTCTGTTACTGGCCAGGCCCTCCCCTTTACTGCCTGACGGCAGTGGAAACAATGAACACTGGAATAGGACTATATAGTCATCAGCTTCATTGCACATTAATTCATACTCGAATATAATCAATACATCGTCCAGCCCTAATAAGACCCTAAATTATATTAAAGTAACAAGGCTATTGTGGATTTGGGTTTTCAGTGTCTTAAATATACAGTGTTCCTCTTGGACTGTGCAGCCTCGTCTTAATTACATTTATCAAGCTGTAATTGAAAAGGACAATTTTTCTAAGTGCGGTCGGTACAGGAAGAAGCAATTCCAGTCGTGACTCCACACTGCTGGGAGCAGTGTGGGCATGTGGTCATACAAGCGACCCTGTAATAATAATTTTACACTTCGACCCCGAGTTGTCTGCTCAAGCGTCCTTGAACATGGAACTGAATCCCAACAAATTTCCAGGAGCACTGCCCTGTGGCTCAACCTCCACTCTGACCTCCCTGTGGAAGGGAGGAACAGGCTACAACTAAATTGTACTCCCCGAAAGATATCAAGAGTCTGCGACGACAACTGCAACAAAGCAGACCAAAGCTCTACTTTATACTTTCCCCAAATACCCTCTAGTCAGCATGGTGCAAACGGAAGCTTTTAGCAGAGGAAATCGACAGACTTACACAGCAAGTCTGCTTTCACATACCAACAATCAAACGATGTGATCAAAGCAGAAATACAAGCAAGACTATTTGAAACTTGCAACTACGTGCACTGTGCAGCAAAACCTGCCAGTTGACACCAAGAGAGTGTGTCACCTACATCACAACAAGTCTCTGTGCTTCAGCTCTAACTACCTGCTGTTCATGTAGCTGGATATAATTTGTAGCATCAGACAGACAAGAGACACAGTTGAGTCTAGAAGGAAACCCCAGATCCACGAAAGATCTTGCGAGAGTGACCATTTTAACCCAAACCATGATCTTTCCCTAACCCTAGCCTTGTGTTGTCTGTCATTAAACCTACACAGATTTCAACAACAGCACTGTCATATTTTAAAACATAGTCATAGTTTCTAAAAGGTGCACTATAAAGAAACAAGACAGACATGTACAACTCTCGCCAGACTTTCACAAATCAAGGGTTCCCTTCGAGACACAACTAAGAGACACAGCACACAGCTGAGGGCAGACAAGTGAGACAAGTGAGTGCTGGTAGCAGAGAGCCGGTGAATCAGAGACATAAAAAGTTATTTTTATGATTGTTTCACAGCTCATTGCAAATAAACACCCCCAGACGCCTGATTGTGTCTGAATGTGGCCCACAGCCTTGTGTCATACAGACAACACTGTTCTTCAAACAAATTGATGAGGTGATCCTCTCTTCCCTCTGTCCAAGACTCTGCCATTACTGACAGTTTACTGACCTCGCCATGAGCTGATTGGCTGTTGAAACGGACGACCTTCTGAAGTGAGCCCCTGGTGACTTGACAAGCTCAGTCGCAGGTGATGACATCAGCTGGCTTGAGATGAGCCAGTAAACACCACTGCAACATCTCACTGCAACATTCTAAAACATGCACGTTTGGTCTAAACTGGGCTTTATCCAGTTAGGGCCAGGCATCACTTTTTAACCACATTTTGCAACATCAGGGATGAAACTAACGAATATTTTCATTGAGCAATCTGTCGATTAGTTTCTTGATTAAACAACTAATTAATCCTCTCACAATCTTGTTCCTTGAAAAATAGATCGGACGCACGTCTGCGTGCTCCAGTATTTTTGGACCTGTTTTTCCAAGTCTTTCTTTGAATGATTATTTTCATTATCAATGAATGACATCCTCAGAAAAAAGAAGAAAATATTCACATTTAAGGAGCCATTGTAGAAACATAGATTGACTTTTCTTTCTTAGCAAACTACTAATCAATTGACCAATTATTAAAATAGTAAATTAAACAAGTGATTAATAGTAGATTCGTTGATTAATCGTTGCAGCCCTATTCAAGACACATTAATGTTGCTGCTAGGGATGTCCCGATACCGATACCAGCATCGGTACTCGCACCGATACTGGCCTATCTTGCTGTACTCGTACTCGCCAAATACTCGCTCATGACAGCACCTGATACCTACTATACGTCAACCAGTAGGCAGTACCAGGAAGAGGGGGTGTGGTTGCAAGAGCTTGAGCAAGTGGACATGGTGTGCGGTTGGTGGAGAAAATAATGTCGGCAGTGGACATACTTTAAAATTTGCAATGATGACAAGAGCAAAGCCGAGTGCAAACTATGTGCTGTTAAAGTATCAAGAGGAGGTGCGAAACCTAGCTCATTTAACATGAGCAATTTGATCAAACATCTTAAAAACAAGCACGAGGCTGAGTACAAGGAGTTTTCAAACGCTAGCACCAGCAGCACAAAACAACCAACTTTGGAGCAAACGCTGGAGAGGAGAGAAAAGATGGCAAAAGAAAACCTGTAAAAATAACTGAAGCTCTCGCACAGTACATCGTTCTAGATGACCAGCCCCTGTCAGTTGTAGAAAATAGTGGATTTCGCAAGCTGCTCAGTGTACTGGAGCCGAGGTATGCTATTTCTAGCCGTCACTACATCACAGACACAGAGTTACCAAAGCTCCACAATGCTGTGAAAAAGCACATACAAGGCCTGCTGCAGGACATACCGGCTTTCAGTTTCACAACTGATATCTGGAGCAGCACTGTCACCCCAATGTCCCTAATTAGTTTAACTGCGCATTGGATTGGGGAGGATTTCACGCGCAAAAATGCCATTCTCCACGCAAAGCAGTTTCGGGGTTCACATACTGGCACAGCTATCGCTAGTGTGTTTGAGGAGATGCTTGAGACATGGGGAATACTGAAAAGTTCTGTTCACGTTGTGGTCCGGGACAGCGCGAAAAACATGATCAAAGCCATGAATGAAGCTGGACTGCCTAGCCTGTCGTGTGTTGCCCACACCTTTCAACTGGCTGTTAACGAGGGGCTGTTGTCTCAGAGGAGTGTATCAGATACGGTGGCAACTGGACGCAAAATAGTGGGGCATTTTAAGCATTCTCCATTAGCCTACTCCCACCTGGAAGACGTCCAGCTCGAGCTCCTACAGCCGACAGCAAGGCTACAGCAAGACGTGCCAACGCGCTGGAACAGCACGTATTACATGATGCAGTCGCTCACCGAGCAGAAGCGGGCTCTGACACTATATGGATCTGAATACGAACTCCCCGCCACCCTCAGCACTCATCAGTGGACCCTCCTGGAACACGCTATGTCTGTCCTGTCCCTGTTTGAGGAGTTAACCAAACCAGTGAGTTCCTCTGACGCCCTGGCCTCAGATGTGATACCTGCTGTGACTGTGCTGCTCTGAGTTTTGACACAAGAAACAGAACAGGACCAAGGCATCAAAACCATGAAGGCAACCTTGACTGCAGCCGTGACGAGACGCTCCTCTGGCATAGAAAGAAACCCACTCTACAGCATCGCAAGTGTACTTGATCCGAGGTAAAGAGTGTGTGTGTGTGTGTGTGTGTGTGTGTGAGAGAGAGTGAGAGAGAGAGAGAAAGAGAGAGAGACGTCATTATTTACCTTCATATAAGTTAATAAAGTAAATTAATATTCATTTAAGTTTAAGGTTGTTTCATTAAGTGATTTGAAGGCAACATGCTGACATTCATTCTGACAACTTGAGACTAGCTTGTCTGTTACCAGCTAAGATATTTATTTTTCTCTGTTAGATACAAGGCTTGTTTCTTCTCAAACGCCAACACTGCTGTAGAAGCCAAAGAGATGGTGAGGCTAGAGCTGCAGAAGCTGTCTGGAGGAGAAGCAGATGTGGGGGAACCTCCTGCCAGAAAGCAACGCAAGGCCCAGGCCAGTAGGAGCAGTCTGGACAGTATGTTTGCTGAGCAAATGAGCAAGCAGCAGCATCACTGAGAGCAGCACCAGTGGGTGGGGCCATCGAGTTAGATACATATCTTGGAGAGGCCCTATCTAAACAGGATGACAATCCACTGCAGTACTGGGGACTTAACAAAGTGAGGTTTCCCACTCTTGCCAAAATGTCTCGCAAATATCTGTCAGCACCTTGCAGCAGTGTGGACAGTGAAAGGCTTTTTAGCTCAGTGACGCACATTGTTGATGAAACCAGAAACAGGATCACACCTGAGATGCTTCTCTTTATCAAAAAAATCCTGCCTCTCACTTTTCCCTAAGAGGCCACTGAAAAGGCTTAGCCCCCCTCACAGATAGCACTACACAATGTTTTGATTTTCAGTTGTTCTACAGTTTCAGACAGTTGTTGTACAGTTGTGTGGTACTGAAGGTTACAGGTTACTTGAAATGTGTAGCACTACATGTAGCATGTTGATTCAGGAAAGATGTTATGTTGTTTATGTTATGTTATGATGTTATTTATTTTATATTATCAGCACGTGCATAGATTGCCCAGGCTACACTTGAAATGTTAAAAGTGAAATCTGTGTGGCAGTGGTGTCATGTTTGTTCACGGAACGTGCTGAAAAAATAAAAAAATCATAATTTAAATTTGTTGTTATGGTATTATTAATTACTCGTATCGGTACTCGGTATCGGCAAGTACTCAAATGTCAGTACTCGTACTCGGTCAGCAAAAAAGTGGTATCGGGACATCCCTAGTTGCTGCTAAATGAAAGTTAAGAAAATTCTGCAACTTCCAAATGAAAATGATTCTTCCCCTTTACAGAAACAGAAACAAGTAACCCTCATGGATGTGTTGAAGCCACTGTTTCATATCACCATGCACTGCTGTGTGCCATGTTTTCTTTCTTTTTCTTTAATGTACTAAAACTATGACAGATGGTTCGAAAAAAACTGGAAAATTTCAAATTCTTTACATAGTGGTAAAACATAACATTTTAATTCATTGTTAAGTATCCCAAAAGTAGGAGAATATGCATCCCAGATACATTATCAACACCAGTGGTGTTTAATGATCTTGCTCAACCACATATTTACACACATGGTTGAGTCCAAACAAAACTGTGTCTTACTTTCATATATGAAATCTCATCCTCTGCTGACCATGCAAAGCACATTAAATATAGGTCCATCTCACACTCCCAACATTTGTGTCAGGTCCCATGGGATCCCACCCATGTTGCAACCCTATACTACACCACAAGGTTATACCTCATTAGCATCGTTAGCTTTTGAGGGTGAATACTGGAGGGAATCCGTGACATTGCCATACAATGTGAAGCGGGCCTCTTTAGACATTAATTACACTTTGCTCTGTAGCATGGAAACGGGTAAATGAATGGAACGCACCAACAAGCAGCTCATGTAAACATCCTCATTGGTGTGATGCTGTGCTCCGGTTATTGGCTATAATCACATTATGTGCGAGTAAATGAAGCCTCATTCACCCTACTGTAAAGCTGAAGAAAGAGAACAAGACAGTGAAACAATCTGTTTTCATGCAGTTTCCTGCATCAGATCCTTACTGTTATTCATTCATCCCTGCATCTACTGTTGGACAGAAGCCAATGAAGAAAGTGCAGGTGAAAACACTGTTAAAGGACGACAACTCAGCATTCTCTTGAGACAGAGAAGGTTTGCCCATTACTCTCTCCTAGATTTGTGGGGAAAGTTACAGAGGGTCAGGCCAGCAGAGGCACACTGTTAATGTTTACACTTTTTCTGCTGCCATACTGGAATTTGCTGTATACAAATATTTACCAAATGATGTAAGATGTTGATGATGAGTAAGCCATTTGGTAGCACTGCATTATTTGGCTCAGAAGTGGAAACTACTGTATACTAATGTGGTAAATGATGATGAAGACTGTGATGAGGGATGTTTGTGAGTTTGGATTGATGAACACATGATGGTGTTAAGTAAAAGATAAAAGGTACCTCTTGTGTCGTTCGCCGCTTACTCCTTCTGAAAATATGAGACTTCAGAAAAGAAAAAAGCTTGGTTAAAGGTTATGTAAAGCAACAATAAATGTGAGTTCTGAGTTTGTCACATTACAGAAACGTGTTATTAACCACACAGCCAAATTTGAGTGATTAAAAACAAAATCATCAAGTATATTAAATTCGGTCTCAAAATCATGACAAAATAAGCAGTTTTCCCTGTTCTGAAATGCTGGGGGTGTGTCCGCTCTGCTGTGTCAGTGTCAACCTGCTCTATCTACAGCTTTATTGGATATGTTCAGAAATGTTTGAGCCACCAGAGCCAGAGGATGGTGACATGATGGTATTTTTTTCTTCTGTGCTGGGCTGTTGGAACTGAAGTGAGCTGAAGTGAACTGCTGGGCTAATTTGGACTGAGAGAGTCGCTGAAGGTACGTTTGTAACTGACGGAACGTTGTTGTTTGTGTGCAGGCTTAGACAGTCTGGCCCAAAAATCCAGAACACAGTGAACAATAGTTTAACAGTCTAACTCGCGCAGGGTCGCTCAAGGTAAAGCCTGCATACAGAGAATTAATAGTACGTGACTTCATAGGGGGGAAAATGGCATATGCTGCTGGGGAGCAGTACAGCTGCATTCCGGGGATTAATAGATTACTTGGTATTGGATCAGTGCATAGACTCATGCACTCACCAATACCAGCATCAGAGGCAGTATCGGGGGTTTCCCAGTATGGATGTTGGTACTGGAAAAACCCTACTTTTGTCTTTCTAGTGAATGAAGTTGCCCAGAGCCCACAAGTTTTCCATGTATTATGGCTGTCTGCTTAATCATGTAGTTTATTTGTCCACAGCATTCTTTGCATAACATTGCTAAGTGAATTGATACACAAAAAATCTATAAAAATAGAACTAGTGCCTCACGGCTGCATGCCTGCAAAAAATGGTCAGGTTGCTACATACAGATGTAGTTACGTCAACTACAGACTAGTCTCTCCAGACTTTGAGGGAATTTAATAAAAAGGCATTCAGTGTCATTTTTTGGCAAAACAGAAGATGACTGACTCCAGTGAATAATCTGGAGTCTGTAAAAAATAGCGTCTAAGTGAAGACAGCGTTTTTTCTGACTGAGGACAGGGGACGGATAGAGAGCTGAACATTATGATGTCACAGTGAAGCTGACCTTTTGGATCTAAAATGTCATCACTTTATTTTATTCTATTTGATTTGTATGAAATTTTGTCATAATTAATGTATGAATTCTTCAGTTATGGCCAAAAAGTTTGATGAGTTCACAGTGACCTTTGACTTTTGACCATTAAAATCTGATCAAGTCATCTTTGAGTCATGTTTGGACATTTTTGCCAAGTTTGAAGAGATCCCCTAAGGGAGTTCTTGAGCTACTGCGTTCACAAGAATGGTAGGGAGACAGACAAACAGATGGATGTGCATACAGGCGGGCAGACAGCCCAAAATCATAATGCCTCCAGCCATGGATAGCAACTCACGTCTTGTCAGTGAGATTTTAAGTTTGTCATGACCTATTCAGACACTAACGAGACATAATTTAATGTTTCATATGATTTTAAAAGGAAGCATTAAAAGTTTATATAGTTCAGGTCCTGATGGGATTGAATATGAAGTGCCACTGGTGTCATCATGACTCTCTCCATCAAGCTCTCTTGGACCCCAAGCGTCCCAATACTCTGTGCTGCATCCATGTTAAATGTTCAAACAAATAAGCTCTCTGTGTGTTTGCAGATTCACATTACTGGTATAAAAGTCGTGTTGCTCACACAGCTTGAGATCAGAGAGACATTAATATGCATGTGCTTAGATCAATGTTTGTCATTTTGTGAGTACATATGCGTATATACATGTGTATACACATACACTCCGCTGCCTTCTGTGGTAAGGCAACAAAACACAGCTATTTAAGTGTCATGAGGAACATAACGGTGGAAGAAAAGCTATAATCAAAATGGAAGCAGTAGAAGCACTGTTAAAGTTTTAAGTGCTGGTGTGGCTTGCAGGACTAAAAAGGTCTCTGTCTTTTACGGCTACAAGACTTTTTCAGTTATGCTCCATTAGTGCTAAAGGGATTTGTGCTGAAAAAGTAGCATTTTTTGCAGTATTAAGGTCATAATATTGTCCCCTTGGGGTGAACACAATGAAAGCAACACCTTACCAACAGATTGCTATCATGGCACGTCATCAGTCCTGAGGCTGGCCGTTTTGTAGGCGCTGAACATGAACAATGCATCCGAACTTGCAACTCTTCCTGATGATTTTGCTGCCCCCAAATGATGTTCACAAGGTCCCATTTGAAGGCAGCAATTGTCACTCAAAATGCCAACAAATTTGACCGAGTTGTTGCTGTTTGAGAGCTTGTGAGAATAACAAACTAATGTCCCAATTGACTTTGTTAATAAATTCGTTTAACAGGGATGTTTTAATTGCTTATATGTTCGTGACAGATCAGGAAGTTGTACTAGTCGACTATCCAACTCGAAATCCATAAAGTCTTAGATATTTAGCTAAATGTCAATGTCATTGATGATCTGATTCAGAGCCTCTCTCACCATCCACACACACCATCTGATTGTAGGCTTCCAAACCACTGTCTTCAGCTCAGTATCAGCTAGACAAATATAATAAATAAATAAAATGAAGAGATATTTCATGCTGGCTGTGGGGCCAGCTTACATGACTGGCCACCGCGACACGACATCTGGTCGCATTTCTCCAAAAGTGGACTCTGCAACTTTTTCACCACACACCACTGAGTTTTTTGGGGGGGTTTTTTCATCCCCTCCCCTGCTGATTTAGTGTCACTGGACAGAGTTGAGGAGGCATACTTGAATCCAGGTACTTCAGCTGAAGTATGTTTTCCCTATTCAATAGGTCCACACTCCCCTTATTAAAATTGAAGAGAGCTCTCCAACAAATGTGCTTTTCTAAATGAGAAGATCAAGAATAAATTATCATTTAAATGAAAAAGGACATTATTTGGAGCATTTTGATTATTTATTTACCTTGCCCTCATGTATTATCTTGCGATTTTTTTTTCCCTAATTGATGTTAAATGGACTGCAAATCGGTCACATTTGATACATCGCTTTTCTAGTCAATCGACCATTCAAAGTGCTTTCCAACAACATGTCACATTCACCCATTCATACACATACAACTTGGAGTTCTGTATCCTCCCTATCTCGTCAAACTTCCTGTTAGTGGACGAGCAGCTCTACCTCCTGAGCCATGGCCACCATGTTTCAGGATGTCCAGCTTTCCAGCCCATATGGTATGACACTTGAAGAATTTGTACTCCAATTCAATGCAGCAGAAAACAAAACCAAAAAAATCCCTTGTTTAACTGCTTAGTCAAAAGTACTGAAGAGCATTTGAGCTCATTAACAACACAAGCTCTTCTCAATCACTTTACCCTTTCTACCACATTTATGTTGATGCATCACAACCAACCAGAGACTCACACACCATAAATACCCACCCACACTATCCAATTAATGAGGAGGTAAAGAGCGAAACTGAATGAGATGGATGAGTTGTTGTTTTCAGTTGAGGGACCTGAAAAAATGTAAATCTGCAATTCAGGCTGAAAGCTCTGAGTACCAAGCTGTTTTTCTGTTGGTCTGTACGTTCTGACTCTCACTCTCCCTGACCTCTGGGAGGCCCTATTAAGTGTTGTCCCATTAATCAGTGGTGAACCCGCTCTCTGCCCGTACTCCTGCTGACTCTCATCTGGATCAAGGATAGGCCAAGACTCTGATGGCAGACAGACCCGCAGTGAGAGAGATTGAGTGAAGGGATGTGGCAGGGATGTGCTCTACGGGTCAATTTCAGATGATCTAAAGAGGTCTCTGGCAAACATACTGCAACTCTCTTTCCCTGAAACAACATTTGGAATTTGTATACTAGGTATTATGTGTTGCCAGTTCGAAAAGAACCTAATAAAAAATATGTATTAAAAAAAGTGTTCAGTCTTTAGCTGCTAGATAATCCACTGACTTTACCAATTAGTCTGAAACTTTTTATCTGCCTGCCTATTCCTCTGGGTTTCAGTGGCCCTTTCACATTACACACAGGCTTTTGTTTCTACGTTAATATTAAAAATATCTATTTAAAAATATCCTGGGACTACATGCAAATGTCACAAATGTTCTTTTCCTAAATCAAACACAGTTAAATATTGACGAACTAGTAATGTGCTTATTTCACAGTAAACACTTAACTACCCAGAGTAATTTTGGCAAATGGTCAGGTGGAATTCTTATTTTGTCAAAATGCTCCGCCACAACTGGTGACGCAAGTAAAACTTCCAAGTGCACAACTTCCAAGTGCACAACTTCCTTTTGTAAATGTTAACCCTTCAGAACAGTCTCTTTGTCTTGCCTGCCTGTTTCAGTATATATTAAGCTGTTATTTTCACCCAGTTAATTCTCCAATGGGCCTTGGCGATTATTTAGAATGCAACTATTACAGGGTGTAAAACTGGACCAGAGTAGGGGAGGGACAGTGAGAGCTTGCTGTGATCAATTACATGGCATGTGAACTGGAACAGAAAACTTCATTACTGTATCTGCAAGGTTTTCTACAGTGCAAGGAAAGTAATCTGTACATACTATTTTTCTTTTTCTTTATGGTGAGGTAACTTAAACACATTGTTCCATGTGTCTGAGAGTTAATAATTATAGGCTGTATTGTCTACTAACAAAAAGACAAGCCGATGGGTTTCTGTTGGTACAGTTAAGTATACAAATCTTCATTTCAAAGTGTCTGTGAGCGAGAACATGTAGGAGATGTCATGATAATGGATGTGTACATTAAGTACAGGCTGCGCAGTTCAGATCGTACTCAGATCTAAACTCTCTCAGCAGCAACTGTCACCGCCGTGTCAGCTTTTCCTGCTCTTTTTACCCCCTTCCATTACTTCTTATTCTCTCTGCTCCTATCCAGCCACCCTTCCCACAATCCTCCCTCTTTCATCTTGCTATCTAACTTCCCTCCGCTGCCCCTCCCACCCCCAATCTTTGCTTCAACTCTGCTTGCCTGCCACTTTTATCTTTTATTCCTCTCTCTTTCAACCCTGCTTTTTCCCTCTTTTTCATCCAACCCTCCTCTCCACTCCACTGCTGTATTCCCTCCGCTGTCTTCCTCCGCCTGTCCTTCCCCCATCTTGTTTCATTTCACTTTTTTTCCTCCCCAGCTGGCATTTCCCCCCTCTAACCCTCAACCAATCTCTCTCAATTTATTCTTTCTATGCTGCCTGCACCTCCCTCTGCACTCTTTTCCTCAATTTATTTTGGCCCATTTCTCTCTTGGTTTAAAACTCACCTTCTGCATTTGTTTTCTCTGCACTTTACGTCCTCCCTTTCTCTGTTGGTGGGTACAAACCGCTACTTCAACCTCATTTTTTGGCCTGCTATTGTATAGCCCCCTTTCCACTGGACAAAACCCCCACTAATACCCGCTAACAACTAGCCGGTAGGATGTAAACATGGCGTTGATCTTGCAAGACTTTGTATATATCCTAATGCGGAAGTCTCGGGAGATCGACGCTATGTTTACATCCTACCGGCTACATGCTACAGTTGACATTTCTGCTAAAAACATGGCGTATATGGCGTCTTTTGCGGTTAATTTTTAATGTCGTGGCTCGTGGACACTTGGATTACACCACACAAGCAGGATGGAGACATTTTGTGTTTGTTTTGTGTGCTTTTTTAAACGTTTTATCCGTGGTCACCATTCACTGCCATTGTACTGGATGAGGCTGCTACCCTGTTTCTCCTAAAACTCCAGGATTGTTTTGTGAACTGAAGACCTTCACCCATCATCACATCGGCATAGTGGTGAGTACATATTGAATGGCTTATTCTAACAAGGTGGAATATCGCTTTAAGTTTTGAGACTCACCCTGGTATGGACGAAAAAACAAGACCAAGACTGTGTGAAAAGACTGGTCCCTGTCTGCTTTCCAGACAGAATCTGGTGCAGTTAGTTTGTGGCCTGGAAGAAAATGGATCAACCATAGGATTTCACAATAGCAGGTTTGTGATTTTAGCAGATTTAAGAAGCTACACTACTAATAAATACATCCATTGATCGTGAAAACTGTTCATGGAACGATCTCATAATTTACTTGTTAAAGCCATGCAACTATAGACATGCAAATCATTTTATAACAGTGGTAACACTTACGCACATACAAGTATTTTCCTTGATCAACAGATCAAAAGCTGTTAAAATCACTGTGTGACAGCGATACCACAGTAATAAGCCCTGTCTCTTCCTGTCTGTCACATTTGTCTAGACATAAATAGTTAATCGTAACTAACATTAATATAGGCTAAAGGTTGTTAGAACAATTGTAAAGTGGAGTGACACATGTAGTTCTAAGTCCCAGTGATGTTGTGCTCTATATCAACACTCATGCACCGTCTCTCATCCAATCAAATTACTTGGTCGGAACCAACTGTATAAACAGTGAATAAGGCACACATCTGAAAGTAAACTAAAATAAACAAGCGACAGAAATTCATTTGGAAGCCACAAAGTACTCAGAGCTGAAAAGTCTCTCTGCTCTTCTACACACATGAGCTGAGTTGCAGCGCACATCAGGAAAAAACAAAACAAACAAACAAACAAACAAAAAAAACACTTCCAACACCTTGTATCATTTTTCTCACATGTTCAGATGGACATAGACTTGATTGCTTCCCAAATGGAAACTGGGTCAATGCAGCAGCATGAACAGAAATATTGGTTAGATAACAAAGTGTACAGAACAGAGAGGAAAAAAAGGACAGACCATCTCTCTCTCTTTTTTTTTAAGATTTGAAAAAAAATGAGCATGAAATGGCAATCCAAATTCTAGGTTTTCATTTAATTCCACTGTTTGCTTATTCTTGAAATACACAAATAGTTTTCCTGTGCTTGCCATGCCATTATGGACAACAAAAAATATTTCTATTCCCACAGATAATTTGTCTGGGTCTCCCTTCTTCCCATCCAGTCTTTTTTAAGGGGATGTGTTCATGTTCATAAATGTTGACTGAGGTGTCCCAGATCCCCAGAATAAAATCTGATGTAACGTCACATCACTTTGGATGTGCTGGAGAACCGCTCCCCGGCACAAACACCTACGTCTTTTTGTGAGCTTGTCATTACACCTCCTTCTCCTCTGTTTCTGTTCCAGTTCTCTCTTGAACCCAGCTCAGTCAGCAGAACGGCAGTCATTAGCGGAATTACTTTGGGGTTTCATCTCAGCGCTTTCACCCCTGTATAAGTACTCCCACTGCTGGTATCAAAAGAGAAAATGTCGTCATACCAGCAGGGTACAAGGAGACTGGGTCAAAAGAGCCTAGTTACACTGGGGGAGTACTTGTTACATAGCCTAATATGTTCCAGCTAATGAGCTTTTGTCAGAGAATGTAGGCACATTGCGTCTTCACAGTTTTCACCACTGCTTTTTTTTTTAAACATTGAGGAGGGAAGATATATGTTATTAGGCGTCCTCGTTCTCACTCCTCTAAGCCTCTTGAGACCTGTCAAAATCCTGGACAAAAATATCATCAACTACAGGTTTGGAACTATTATTTTAACTGCCATACTTTTGGTCATCTTTGGCTTTTCTTGATGGAAAAGATGTTTTCGCTCTTCTCCCGACCGTCTTTGACAAAAGTTTGATCTGACTGGTTGAAGTTAGCCTGTGTTAGACGTTGCTCATCCAATCATCTGCCAAGTTGTTCTTTGAAAGTGCCTGCCCTTTTCCAAACAGTTTCTATGGATGATTTCCCAGACGGTTCTGTGTAACAATCCGTCTGGCGTGTCAGGTTTCTTAAAGGGACAGTTCACCTCAAAATCAAAAATACATATTTTTCCTCTGGCTTGTAGTGCTGTTGAGAATGGGCTTTTGTTTTCGGGACAGTGGACTTAGCTTTACATTGACAGAGTCATACAAAGCTGATCACAGTGGAGGACTTGTTGTCGCTTGTCATTGTCAACGTATGATGTGCTTGCCTTGCGCTTGTGTAAGTTCAGGGATAAATTATACTCCCAAACAAACATACACGGACAGCTGCGGACACCATGGACGTGTATTAGTTCCAATACTTTTTTTCTGTCCCTGCAACCTGCACTCAAATTGCCTGAGATTCAAGTCTGGAGAGGAGGAGGCCGGGGGAAAACAACTCACTCTCATATTTTGAATCTGCACTACTGCATGCTAAGGTTTTACATACTGTATTTGGCCTTCAAAGTAAGATATGAAATTAAAGTATTGTCTTAGCACTGGAAACTCTGGTATTGTCTCAATCTCGTATTTCAAAATATTATACAATACTCTGCCGTAGTGCTGTGAAGACTCCTTCCTCTACTTTTAAAACTGTTGATCAAAAACACTTGAGTAAGGAACATATTTTAAGTTGCTGCATCAAAAAGTTTGCCCATTCATTTTCTAAATAGCTTTCCTCTTGGTGCCATCTTAAAATGATCTTCATCTTTTATTCAGCAAGGTTCACTTTCTGTGGAATGAAGACGGCTGCAGTGTCGAGATGCATCTGGGAAAACCGTCTCAAGAACATTTGCATAAAGTCAGTAATTACAATCTTGGTTACCTTCAGTTACAAAAATATACAAGACATCATTAGCTGACTACAGCAATCCCAACCCCCACATTTCACTGTTCTTGTTAGTTTATTTTAATGAAATGTAGAATTATTAGAGGTTAAAATTACACATTTTAGATGTTAAACCATCACATTTTACACACTGCTTCAGAGGACAGGGCTTATTCTTGGAACAAAATAGGTAGGTGTCTTAACCCTTAATCCAATATAGATCTTGTTGAGAAACATTTCATTTTAGCCGATATAAAAATGTAACTGAGGTCTTGCCAGGTTAAACTTTTTAAATATTTTCCTTCATGATGTTATGACATGTAAGAGCATCTTTAATTCTACCTATAGTCTTTTTGATGTTTGTCTGTTAAATCACCGCAAACCAAATTTCCTTTACAAGTGGTGTCAGCTTTGTCACTTTTCTTATTTACCATGGTAAAAGTCTACCTATATTGTGACAGTCTGCACTGCATTCATACCCTTGCCGTTGGCGACAAAAAGTTATTCAGGGAAGTTTGTTTTTGTCACTGAAGGTGTGAAAATCTGTGTCAAAAATACTGCCAACAAGACCTTGAGCAAGGGTGTCAAATTGATTTATATCTATCAACCTGCACTAAGATGGGATGCCACCATATCACAACAAAACCCTGCAAAATGAAAACAGAAATGTGATCAAACTGATGTGGTGAAATAAATGTGTTCCAGCGTTATGCATTACTTTACATTCATGTGATCATCAATAACTATTTTTGTTTTGTTTTAATTGCAGCTTGCTTAGTCTAATTTATTTTACTGGAAATGTCCAAAAGAAGAACACAATGAGAATCATCACTATTTGATTCAACTGGTGGTTGATAAATAATTATTCAACACTGACAAAAAATAAATGCCATTGTATGTTCTGCTGGCTAATTGCTACTACAGGTAGTGTCAAAAATTCTTCATACATTTAAGACTGCTGATGTGCTCTGAGTAACGTTGGGTACCGAAATCTAGTGCCGAATCCCAACATGGTGCCTTATTTCGGTGCCCCACACCTGAACTATCTATTGAAACAGTTGCTCTCAGGTGACGGGGTTTCAGACACATCACCAAAATGTACCTAGTTAACAGACATGACTTCGCCATCCTAGGACAAAATACTGTTCAGGGGACAAACTTGTAAGCAGAGAGAGGGCCCCGGATGTGGGGAGCATAGATATCAAACACTAGGTGAGACGTGTCATAATGACTTGCCATTTATATCTATGATGAGGAGACCACTGATGATGAAGACACAGCAGCCTTTCAAAGGTTAGAAATATGATCATATTATTCAAAAGAGCTGCTGAAGTAAGAAGCTGCAATATTTATTTATTTTGCCGTTATTAGTACTATAACTATTGGGTTATGTTTTATCATGTGAATTTGTTATGTGCTCAATATTCATATACACAAGTACACTTTAAACTTTTAACAGTTAATAGATTGTTCTTTTTCAAATTCATATTTGCCTTAGCAATGAAAATAGCTGTTCTTTCATATCATGACTGTTGTTTTCTGCTTCCTTTAAAAAAATAAAAATAAAAATAAAAAAAAAAGATCAGTTCAGGCGCTGTTTAGGCACTGGTTCCATTTCAAAAGTAGCGTTTTAGCAAAAGTATGCAAGACAAAAATTTACAACAAATTTACAACAAATGAACCACTTGCAGCACTATTGAGTTACACAGCATGCAATGAATACAACAGGCCTGTAGAGTGATGAGTGCAGCAACTTTCAAGTCTTGGCTTGATAAATTCTGTAATGTTCATCTCAACCATGACTATCAGGTACAGCTGCATATTGGCAAAAATCTTGTGATACAATATGTATCTTGATACACAGGTTACAGTGCCACATATTGCAATACTGCAGGCACGGTGATATGGTAATATTTTTTCATCTAATTTTAGAAAAAGTGCAACAGTATAAATACCTATACCATTTCTAAAGTCAAATTCAAGCACTTTTCAAGCATTACGTTAAAGGTTGTTAGAACAATTGTAAAGTGGAGTGACACATGTAGTTCCAAGTCCCAGTGATGTTGTGCTCTATATCAACACTCATGGACCGTCTCATCCAATCAAATTACTTGGTCGGAACCAACTGTATAAACAGTGAATAAGGCACACATCTGAAAGTAAACTAAAATAAACTTCAAGCAACAGAAATTCATTTGGAAGCCACAAAGTACTCAGAGCTGAAAAGTCTCTCTGCTCTTCTACACACACCAGCTGAGTTGCAGCGCACATCAGGAAAAAACAAAACAAAACAAACAACAAACAAACAAAAAAAACAAACAGATAAAACCATATAAAGAACACACCACTACATGCATAAATCCCGAGTTTGAAAGTTTAGTATTTTATGTAATCAGAACAATGAAGATGGATGACAACACAGCTATGTAGCAGCTGGGATTTAAACTTCCAATCTTTGCATAGATCCTAATGTCACAATATAGTGTTTTTGAGAATCAATATAGTATCACAAAACATAATATTACGATACTACGAAGTGTATCGAAATCTTCTTACACCCCTACTATCAAGCAAAGCACAGTCCCATTTGTCCTGAAGATATTATCTGTTATTCTGGTTTGTTATGCACAATATTGCCTATTTCAATGATAGTTTGCACTGCAGTCGCAATTAAAAGTTATTTTATCAGTAGTAAACTTAAAACCCTGAGCACGTGCAAGTATGAATTACTGGCATAAGGTATTTTCATGCCTAAGCACTCAGAACATATCAGCACCTCCCAAGCAGACTGCCACTTGGGATTATGTGGAAACAAGGGAAATTCAGTGTTTACAAGATGAGCAACGAGCAGCCAATGCTGTAAAATCGCAATAATGATGATATATAATATTACTGCGCAAGCCGGAAGGCTTTAATGCAGCTATATTTGGCACCATGGGGTGGAGAGATTTACTGATCTTTCACTACATCCACAATCTAGAGGACAACATGAAAGAGGCAGCAGGAAAACACTGATCTGTCAACAAAATTCTTATTTTGGGCATTTTTCTAAATGCAGAAATGATGGATTTCTGGGATGTGTTTGCCAAAGATGAAAAAAGAAAAAGAAAAACAGTGAATGATTCCTGAGATGGAGGAGTCGTAGAAGCTGCAACGGCGTTAACCTTTGCAGACAGTCACAGTGGAACAGTGATGTGACAAGTGAACTATACCTGACCTTGTGTTCCTCTGAGTGGGATGCTTGTTCAATGTGCTCTCTGGGGGGGAATGTGTATGTGTGTGTGCAATCACTAAAATGAAAGCGTGTGTGTTTCTCCTTGC
Organism: Lutjanus campechanus; assembly: GCA_027495735.1. Lineage (NCBI taxonomy): Eukaryota > Metazoa > Chordata > Actinopteri > Lutjaniformes > Lutjanidae > Lutjanus > Lutjanus campechanus. The sequence continues at coordinate 22,673 of JAJHUR010139227.1, forward strand.
AAGTGGTATTTATGATTAATGAGATTGTTATCTCTCACCCATATGGACAATACATGCATGCAAGTGTTTTTACTATTTATACTGCACTCTTTATTTATACTGGATATAGTATATACACTGGAATAACTTGTGATGTTCACACTAGAGCTGCAACTAACAATTATTTCCACTGTCGATAATTCTGTTGATTATTTTCTCAATTAATTGATTAGTTGTTTGGTCCATAAAACTACCTACTGATAACATATGCATGTAAAAATCCGTCACTTTAAAGTTGC
>JAJHUR010139228.1:2707-24937 GCA_027495735.1 Lutjanus campechanus
TCTGCAAAACTAGAACTGACAGACACCTTAGTATACTTAACTTAGCTAGTTAGCAGGTATGGCATTGATGGAGACACTTGTGCCCACACAGACAGAGAGCAGAGTGTCTGTCTCTAGAGGCCTGTCTGCACCTCTTACCGGCGATTACATCAATCTGTCTCCAAGTGAGAGAAGCACATCCACACTGTAGCAGTTGCTGGGAGGCAGGAAGACTGTTTCGAGTGACACCTTTATTTAATATTCACCAGAAACGAGGGCGGCGTCAGCACGGACAGATGGCGCTCTGCTCAACAAGGCTCAACGCCGCTCAAGTGTTTCTAACCTCATTCATCGCAATGCAGATGAGCGATTGCAGCCAAGCTTTGTTCCGACTCATTCTTCACTCTTCTGTCTCAGTCTTGGAGACCTTGCACACACTCAGACAGGCACACAGTCAGTTACTCACACACACACACACACACACACACACACACACACACACACACACGTTCATAGCCCAGTTGTGAAACAGGACATCAAAGTGTCTCATCACTGCTGCTATTAACTGGGAGCTTGAGTGGATCATAGATGGAAGATACAAACCACAATAGAAACTTCTAAAGAAAGTTCTAAATGTTATTTATGATAAGGTGGTAAAAAAAAAAAGTACTGATACATCAACACTTTTTTGTAGTACCCTACTAATTTCATTTACATAATTTATTGGAATGTATTTCAGTTTTATATGTGTAGAGTGACTTTTGGGCATTAAGATAAAGAAAATTTTATTTTCAGTATGATGATGAAATTTCCCTTGGTTTGAGTAGACCTTGAACTCCTCAGGTCTGTTTTCTGTTTGTGTATTGGCTAGCCAGGTGTCAATTTGTTGTTATCAGCCAATCATGTTCTAGTTAAAGTGGTTAGTTAACGTTAGTTCATTTTGTGATATTAAGTTACTGTTTCAATTTAAAAGCCGGAGCTTTTTTTTATGAGAGTGTGTACCCTGTGTGAACGGAGGAATAAGACGACTTTAGAGCGAGTTTTCAGTGAGTAACTTTGCTAAATTAGCACATATTCTGTAGCCACGTATGGGCTGTTGTTAGCTAGCTTACCTAGCTTTCGCCCTCGCTTGCCAATAGGAAGACGAGTGAGAGCGAGCGTGTGGGAAGCACGGGTTACTTGCACCAAGCTTCTGAGTGAGTATGAACTGTTATATGGAGATGATGTGGACATTTATGGTTAAAAGACAGAATATTTATCTTTTTTTTTTCTTTTTTTAAAAAAACTAACTTTTGGATAGTGTGCTTCGCAAGACTGCCACAGGTGCTGCTGCAGTAGAGGTGCTCCGGGTTTGCCACTACAAAGAAACCTGCTTTTTGCACATGGACCGAGCTTCAGGACGGGTTTTCTTAATCGCTTAACAAGCCGCTGGACGGAGGGTTTGAACAGACTGTTCCTAACAACTCTTCTGACGTTTTCAAGGAGCAGTGAGTACAGACAAAACTTTTATGAGGATTACACATGAGCTCCAACTCCGCGCCAACATATGGTATCATAAACTGAGTCAATAAAAACTCCGGGTATGTCTTTTTAATTTAATTTTCATTGTGTTGGGTTATGTTAAATCATTTTCTATTTTTGCATTGAATCTGTGTTTTGACATTTATATTTCACAATACTGTAATTAATGTGGTGTAAATGTGATTCGTGGTTTTAAGGTATGAGTTATAGGGGGATAAAATAGTATGCATGGGAGTTAATGCTCACAATAATAGTATAGCAAATTAATAAGCTAACTGGGCCTCTCTGCACCCTAGTAGGAGTTTTGTACCTAAATTTGTAACTGTATACACATCCAAATTTAATATTTTTTGTAGCAGTCGCCACTTCACCTCCCATGCACAAGTGTGCATCTAATCTAAAGGTATACCATATAATTCTGAAAACAAATTGGAATTGAGGAGGTGGGCTGTATTTTCAATAAACTTTTTCATAAAAAAAATAATTATCGATCCCTTTTCTGTTGGTAAACATTGTGAAATTTTTGTGGGCGGAGCTTAGGTGGAGGCAAAACAATTCCCTCACCAGGTTAGATAATATTAGCTTGCAAGATTTGTTGGCTTGTGTCTGAACAATTGCTGAAGGAAGTTCAAGCTCTTCTATGGTCACTCACTCTCAGGACCACAGTGGGAGCAGGCTGGCCGACCCGTACGTGCTCACTCGATGGATCAATGATCTTTCTACTGGATGCAGGTTGCGCGATTGGACAAATACATTACAGAGTCCATTGCCAGTTGTTTTTTGGCCCATTTTCATTGTCAGTGTCATTGTGTTTTGATAATTTAATAGTCTACATGAGTAACAGGCGCTGCCCAACAACACATTCAGCAGCACAACACACACACTGAGCTGGAGGATGACTGAAAGTAAAATGGCCTGCAGAGCCAGACTACTTTAACATCTAACGCAGTGAATTAAGGATTTATTTCAACCAAACCAGAGTTGGTGATTGTTAGAACAGTGAAAAGACTGACCAAGACAGTTTTAGTGAGCTTTATTTCTTTCTGTCTGTCAAGTTTAAATGAAGTGAGTTTTACAGAGTTAATGAGGCATTTAAAGCTTGTTTTAGGAGAGTAAAAGATAGAAACTTGAATTCAGGAGGTGATTAGTTGTTTTTGTCTGTTTAATAAGGAAAATAGGTGTGAGAAAATGTCTCGTCTTGACTAGGGATGGACCGATTGACCGGCCAGAGACCGGAACCGGCTGGTTTTCAGCATGACCGGCCCTGACCGGTGACCGGCCGGTCAGCGCCACATATCCGATTCTATGCCTGTCATATTCGCATACATGCTCTGCACGATGGTCGCGTCATGCGCGCAGCACACTCTGGCCGTAATGTCACACCCACCACAGCGCTGATCATAGCAGCACAGACTCAGACACATGCTTGCATGAAGTCAGTGTTAGCGAGAGACTCCAAGGACAGGATAAAGACAACACAGAGCAGCTAACGGTGTCGCCAGACAGCCGTAAACTTTCTAGCTCTTCATGCTAATGTTAGCCAGCAGCAGACTGCTCTTCACAGACTGACAGTTAAAATCTCACCTCCTGTTCTGGCTGAAGAATAAACAACCTGTGTTGACGTGTCTCCTCAAACATTTTCTCATCCAGACTCGTTTAACTTCTGCTTCTGTTTTTCTCACTGCAAAGTTTTATTGCAGCAAACTGTTGCACCACGTCAGTCTCCGGTTTGTTTACATCGGCTTCTACACAAGATAACGTGACGATATCTCTTGTGAGATAACACGTCCTCAGGTTTCCTCAGGTACATAATATTAATTTAATCTTATAATAAGGCCTGGCTGTAATCTGGAGCACTTTTTGAGAAAAAATAAAAGTTTAATAGTCAGTGTTTTATTATGAATATCCAATTAAGTTTTATAAGAAAAGATGCACAAATGTTTGTGAATGCTGTAAATTATATTTCTTAGAAAAACTGAAAATCAGAATCGGCCAAAATCGGAATCGGCTGGTCAGACCCTTAAAGAAATCGGAATTGGCCAAGAAAATTGGAATTGGTGCATCTCTAGTCTTTTATTTTATAAGTTTATTTTGCTAATTTTGTCATGGGTAGCATGTATCTCACAGCTTTCGTGTTATTGTCTTTAACCATGGTCATCTTTGGTTTTTGGTATGAAATAAAACTTTGAGCCATTACTGCTTCAACTCTGCCACCCAGCAACACCGCAAGATGACATTTTGTGTGGCCTACTACTCCTCCAGTGCCTCCAGTTAACACTTAGATGTAATCATGACATTGGCATGGTCTAAAGTATTAAAAGTACCAAAGCTATTTTAAAAAAAGGGATCTAAGTGCGCATTCAAAACCTCAGTTCAGTTCAGTCTCTGTTGAAATCACTGAACACAGTGTTCAGTGACTTTTTCTGTACCAGCATTGTGTGCAGGTTGTTGATTTAAAGAAAAAAAAACTATTGTGTGCCTTTTTTTCTTTTAGCCATGGTATCCAAAGATGTACTGAGTTTTTATTGTCTGTTTTTCTATACTAGTATTTTATCAAAGTTTAAAATTCTAGTGTCTTGACAATTCTACAACACACACACACACATAAGCAGCCACAACTCATTCCGTCTCTCTAGAGGTCTCGTGCTCCCACCTGAAACTCACTGAGGGACAGAGCTGCAGCCTACTTAACGAATGAACTCATTTAGCTCATTAAGCTTTCACCATTGCACTCTCCACCCATTACAGTCCAGATGCTGTTCTCTCATTCGCACACAGCAAAACAACAGAATTAAATACTCTGTGTGTGTGTGTTTGTGTGTGTGAGTGCATATTGTGAATGAGGATGTACCAGAAGGAGGGGACAGAAAAACACTGAGAGAGAAAAAAATCCCAGAGTCACAAAATTGACTCAGTGAAAAAAGTGTTGTTGTTGCAGTTCATTACAGAGCCAACTGTTGCAGTTTACACTCCCAGTGGGAAAGCAGCTGAGTTGAGTTTCGAGCTGAGTTAGTAACTGTCTAACTTAAGCATTTTGAGATTTTTTGTTTCCAACACTTTTGCAGCTGTGTCAAGGTTCTCATGCTGGAGGACCCAAATTGTACCATGTGGTATGTTTAAGAGAGGAGCATCATTGCTGAGAGCTAGTTCCCTCTCCAACTCACTCTTTTAGAGATGGAGCAAAAACCTCGGGCTGGAAGTACTCTCTGTCCTATAACAGTTTGATCCTCTTCATAGACTGCAGTTATATAGTGCATGTCCACCTTCAAAACTCCCTTTTTATTCACAAATTTGCTGGTGACATCATTTGGAAACAGTCTGCAAAGTAGTGATCAGGAGTGCAGCCACGGTATCAAGTTCCTGCTCATACAGCCGACTGACTCAATCACAAGCAGAGCTCAGCTGTCAATTAGGACATAACTCCCTGTTTTTATAGCATCAAATAGGTAATTAACCCAGACAAACACACTTTATTTTGGCTGTCATTGGGCAAACGTTCATGACAACTGTTGAACATGATGTAATTCAATTGGTATGAGAGAAAATTAGACTTCTGCTCCTCCTATTGGCTCTGTTTTTAGGTTTAAAAAAATCTAGCATGTGAAGGGGGAATTTGGCCAGTTACAGGGTGGTAGGAAAATTCATTGATGAAAATCATTCCTAAAACATAAGTATTGATGACCTGGGAATGAGACTCAACAATCAACCATCTTTCAGTCACCGGTTCGAAGCGTCAGTAAGCTGATAACGTGAGAATGAGACTCAACAGTCAATTTATCTAAAATCACTAACTGGCTTTAAAACCAAACTTATTAGAAAAATGAATACTTGAACACTCATCAGCTTGATAATAACCACCTAAAATGACAGAAAACATCTTTAGAAATAATTTACTTTGGCCCGTGTCTCCTCTGTTAACATGAAGGGTGTTGGATGTATGACCTATTCTACAGCCAGCCACTAGGGCGCAATGGAGATATTTTGGCTTCATTTTTGGCGACCCCTCATGTTATCCATCTTTATGTATGTCAATAGATGAAACTGTTGACAGTGGAGATGCATTGTGGGTAATAAAGGTGGCAGGTTTTGATAATGAAAATATTATATCTTTACATCAGTTTTTATGTCTTTTTATTTTTTTTTAACTGTCAGTCATGAGTCTTAGAAAGTTACAGGACTGAAATCATACATCAGTGTAGTACCAAAGACAGCGATCTGGGTTCACCAACATTTATACGTAAACAAATTTCATGTGTCCAGCTTTCTGTGGACGCCGCCCACTGCTCTTCAGTTTAGGAATTCATTAAACTATTAATGACTGTTTCTGTATTTAAGACTTCACATTTGTTATCAGCCAGTCAGCTGATGGCTGTCGTTCTCTAATGGCAAATAAAAACAAGTCTTTCTTTTTGCATACAACTACGATATGCCTAAAACTGCAATTCACTGAACCTCAGTCTCATTTTGCTGGTAGATAAGAAATAATATACACCTTACACACACTCTGGCCAAGAACCTCTAATTTAATGTGGAGAAGATACTCTTAATTTGTGTCTGAACAATAAACAAATAAAATCTGACAAGATATATGATTTTAATTAGTGTGGTGAAATGCTTTATTCTTTATTTCAGTGAGTTGGATTGAGGCAGATTGAATTATAAGCTATAAGTATGGCTATTGCAGTAGTGAGTATTAAAGGAAGACCTCTCATCTGATCAAAATGCAGGGAGGGTTAGAGCAAATGTTGTATAAAGCCTCTGACTCCTTGTGCTATAAAAAGATTGGGACAAAATGAACTAATTTGAACATTATTGCAGCATTACTGTGTTTGCTTCCCCACTGGGAGTCTCAGCGGAAGACAAAAACAACACTCCAGGTGCTTTCCAGCTGTTACTGAAGGGAAAGAAGAGGACAGACAGGAAAGGATTACAGCTGCAGAATAACACAAGTCCTGGGAGATAAAAAATAGAGAGTCGTCATCAACAAAAGACTTGTTTGTTAAAATCTCATTTATTTATCCCTGATATACAAAACAATGTTTCATTTTTCTGTGTGAAAAATAGCTCTGGATTTTGTTCAGCTCCGTCTGGTTTGGCCCTCAGGGTATTGGAGGCCTCCAGTATGTACAATGTACAGTTCCTAAGAGCCCTAAGGAGTGGATAAAAGATAACCCTCAACAGCTGATGTGAGGATCTGGTCTTATCAAAGCCCCTCAGACTGAAAGAGAGGAGAGAGACGCATGATAAAACTGACTCAGCGTCACTGCTTAAGGGGAGGAAGGTGGGGGGCTTGTATGAGAGCGCCAGCCACAGTCCATGCAGCAGGATTCACCACAGAGCCTTTTAAGACCAGATGGGGAAGGTTTCCCAGAGCCAAAATGAGGAGTCTAAGCTATTTCTGTTCTTGAACAAAGGCTAAACAACATTTAAAAGGGTGCACACGGTGTCCTTGCATACTTATTGGTTGCACTTTATTTTATAGTACACTCATAAGATGTAACAAGCTGTACTTTGTATCAAATTAGACAACAAATAGAAATAATTTGTTCTTTACTAGACAGTATTAGACAGTTATGAGACTTTCTTAGAGGGCATTTAAGAAAAAAATAGCAGAAAATGCAGAGCTCTACTGTAAACTAAACTGTATTATTTCACAGTTAGACCCTTATTTGACTTTATTAGAGTGTAATTTGAGACACATTACAACAGAACTGTACTATAACTAAAGTGTATTGTTTCCTACTGTTAGACCTTCATTAAGGCCCGGTCACACTTACCCGAATTATGGGAAAGTGGTTGCAAATCTGCGACTTTTATTCATATCGAGTTCAACTTTTAAGAGGTTTGAGTGAGTGGTGTCACAGCCTCAACCACTAGCAAAAATGTATGTGGGTCATTTACCTTGGCAGGTGATAGCCACTTGCCAGTTAACATACAGGGATGTGAGATCGAGCCCTTTGAGGGTAAATAGGGACAAATTACAACAGAACTGTACCGTAAATTAAAGTGAAATATGTGACTTCACTTTAGTTTACAGTGCAGTTCTGTTTGTGTCCCTGTTAACTCTCTAATAAAGTCTAATCAGGGTCTAACAGTGGCTATTCTGAAAATCGTAGGGGACCAGCCGATGAAGGTGTGTCTCAAGTTGCAGATATGTGATTTCTCTTTGGGTTATGGTACTGTTATGTTGTAATGTGGCCCAAATTACCCTCTAATAAAGTCTTATAAGTTGTCTAACAGTGGGAAATAAAACACTTAGTTTACAGTACAGTTCAGTTGTAATGTGTCCAAAATTACTCTGTAGTAAAGTCTATGAAAAGTCTCATGATGTCTAATAAAGAAATTTTTTTTCTGTTTTTCTGTACATCTTGTTGTCTCAGTAGCGTACTGTAAAATAAAGTACGACCAACACTTTAATGCTGATTCCGCTAAGATTCTGATAGCTTTTATTGAAGCTTTTGGGAAACCTTCCCCTTTAAGCCGTCATTCAAACATCGCTTTATCCCACACAAGCTCCTGTGTGAGCGTCACTTCTCATCATATACATACATCTTTTTACACTTTTCAGGTTTCTTTACAAAAATAAGGTTATCTTGCATTCATGTCATCAATTAAAATTGGGTTACAAAGTGAGATGAACAACTGTTATTGCACAAGTTGATTACCTACAAGTTGATCATTCATAAAAAGAATGAGAAACGAAAAAAAATTTACAACTTCTACTTTGATTAATACAGACTAATAAATATGCATCTACCTCAGTCTACATCTGTCTGGTAGCAAATGAGATGAAGAATTGTGAGATGTCTGTGGAGGGGAAGGCTCTCGCAGAAGGCAGAATAATGAAAATCGATGAAAAGCACAAACAAATGAACAAAACCAAATCAGACGAGTGGATCTCAGTCAGTCCCTGGGGCGAGCAGATGGGGGGGTTGTGACGACGACAGGTTGCCATGGCGATAATTGCACACCGCGCTGACACATCATCCACCCCGCTTACATATTTGTGTACATGTGTGTGTGAAAAGTGCCTCGTCTGCATGAGTTATGACTAGAGAACCAGATCCTAACACTTAGGTGTCGATTGCTTATAAAGAAGAGGAGTCGATGCAGGCACTTGTGGAATGAACATGTCACTGACAGACCACATTTAACTTCCCTTGGCCTCACAATTACATTTCTTATTTTGCTTTCCCATCAGAGAGCCACTGTGAGCCTTCACCCCGTTAGTGTTATTTGCACTTTACAAATAAATGTCTTAGTAGAAATGTTTCAGACAGCATGTCAAAAGTAAAAACAAAAAAAAACAAAAACGTAAAGGTCAGCATTAAAATCAAACTGCAAAATCATCAAAAGTGAAAAAATACAAGTATCATAAAACAAACCCCCAAAATCTCTTTCGAAAAGAGAAGTCAATTTAAGATTGGTTAAGACATTAAATTATGATTTCTTATATTACAGGAATGATGTTAAATATATTAATCTGTAAGCATAATTTTGCTAACCCAGATACCCCATCCCCAGTTCAAAATCAGGCAATGGATAAAGCTTATTGGATGAATGGAAGATGCCAATCAAAGTGAAATAATCTGACACTTGAAATATAAAATAAGATACTGTAAAGACACATAACTTACAGGCACAGGATGGCAAACATACTACGACACAACATTATTCAGTCATCCTGTAGTCATTTCCGTCAAGCTTTTGTTTTTGGTACATTTTGATCATATAAAACAAATCTCACATGCACTCTGTCATGCAAAGCCATGCTCTTTTACTGTATTTTACTTTCAGTGGCACGCAGCAAGACAAGACACCACTAAAAATAAAATCCATGCGAGGCATCAAACACTGAAAACCACCATGAAATTGGGTATGAGTGCATATTTAAGGCATTCCAACAGTAGAGCTGATTCTGTAGGTGGTAGTGGAAATCACCCCCTCCCAAAAAAGAGAAATTAAAAGATGAAACTACTAAAAAGGAGTGTCTTAAAGGATTGAATTGTATTTGGGGTCAGTAGCCCACATAAGTAAAAAACAAAAAACAAAATGGAAGAAGAAAAGATGGAGGAGAGGGAAAACAAATCAATGTTTTCCTATCGATGAGCAGAGTGTGCACTGACAAGCCTCAAGCATCATGAATTATTAAATACACAGTACGTATACATTATCTGTCATGTCAGGCTGCTTGCTGAATCAGAAACCATCCTGTCATTAAAAAATTAATGGCTCAAGTTCCAGGTTTTATCAGTCACGTTCGGCGAGTAGCTGGAGTGATAATTTAGTAATGACTTATATTGGTAAACTTTAAATGGTTTAACTGCATCTAGGACCAATCGTTATTTATCAGTCATGAATTTCTGTTAGTGTTTTTATATGGGTTAATCTAATCATACTTCAGTTCACTCACGCTATTAGTGTGCATTAAAAGGTCACTGGTATTTTTCAACCTGGATCCTATTTTCCCATGCTTTTGTGTCTATGTGACTAATAGGGAAAACAGTTTTTGAAACTGGTCCAGTATTGCAGGAGAGCCCTGAAGCTGCCAGAAGCTAAACTAAACTACAGTTTCATCATTATAGGGAAGTGCGAATTGTCAGAGATCGTCCACTAAAAGTGCTTCACATTCTCAGATTGTTAGTCTGACAACATTATGGAAAGGATCCCTACAGACATAGACCTTTTTTTTTAAAGAGTAAGATACCTCTTGTTTAACGAGAAACAGCTGTTTTATTGCTCTTGCCAAACTCATTGTCAAACTCAATTTACAGAAACAAAACTCACCAATACATCTTAGCTCGCCTTTCCACTGTTCCAACAATCGCCAGCTGTGGTGGTTTGGACAACATAAACCCATAATTCACAGAGGAAGATGTGAAAATGTTCTGGCTATAAATGCATTTCTCCTTGCTGCTTCTCATGTCTGACCTCCCTCTCACACCTCTCCTTTCACATCTACAGTACCTTTGTGAATAAAGGGTTTATTTTGACCAAACAACCAGAGTTGGTGGTTGCTGGAGCAGTAGAAAGATGAGCCAATACGGTTTTGCTGACTTTTATTCAGTTTGTGTTGAGTTTGAATGAAAATGACCATGGCAATGATGAAAGTACAGTTTCTGTAAAGGGAGTCTGGTGAGTTTGGTGAGAGCAATAAAACAGCTGTTTTATCATATCTTACTCGTTATACAAAGGCCTCTCTGTAGGATTCCTTTCCATGTTGTCAGATGTTTGGAATACCAATCTGAGCCTGTCAGTGGCAAAAACAAGCAACTTTAGTGGACAGATGACATGAAAAGTGACGTCTGTTGTTGTGACTGCACAACAAAGATGGCGATGCCCAATGAACAATAAACAAACTGGATTGTGGCTGCAGATTTTTGAAAGTGGTGGCTGAAGTAAAATGCAGAAATGTTCAGCGCTGCAAATCCTACCTACAGACTTCCTGTACTTCCTGTACTGCCTCCCACAAACAGGGACATTTTAGGAGGTAAAATAATGCCCCTTGAACTTAATTTAGACCCTGGTCCCTGCTGTGGACCTCACTCTGAGGCTTTAGACAAAAACATAGCAAAATAGGGTCCAGGTTGAAAAATACCGAAGTTACCCTTTAATCAAACTGTTCACATGTTGTCATGCATTGCTCAATATGTTGACAACAGCATCTGCTGCAGCACTGGAAAATTACATCATATAGCTGGTGGGAGGGGGGCTACTGTGTCTCTGATAGTAATGGAGGTTAGCTAACATGGAAATCAAAGGCAGATTGATGAGAGGGCCCAGAGCAGCTGGTTAGGTAATGATGTCTTCATTCTTTCAGCCATCCATTTGCTCCGTGTTCTTCATCTCTCCCTCGCTTCCTGCCCTCTCCATCCGCCCCAACCTTCTCTGGAACGGTTATTAAGAGCTATATTTAGATAAGCGGAAAACCTTGACTCTCCGAGTGCATCGCCACCGCCGTCTTGTTTGTGTGTGTTTCTATGTCCAATTTGTAATGTAAGGCTGTAGCTACAGTATGAAAGGAGTGTACATTTATGAAAAGGGCTACAGGTGCTTCCACCACTGCCAACAGGCATGTCTGCTTGCATAGACTGAACTCTCAACCTGACCATTAAGACTTGCTGTGAGGAGATGAGAAGGAAAAGAGGAGTAATGGAAGCAAGAAAAAAAGAGAAAAATAAGGCATCTGCCCCCTTAGTCCAGTGCTTGTCATTGGGACAGATTTACAAAGAAATGGTGGTATGGCAAATTCCAGATAAACCCAGGCTGCCTGATCAGTCAGAAATGAAATCATTCAAGCTGGAAAACAAAGACTCAAATGTGTTTGAAAGGCAATTAAAAAATCGTATAAGAAATAGTCGTTTGCTACCTCCCTCATCATGCACACTCACATTTTCTCATCCCTCACACTCACACTTACAGTACACACATACTTCCTTGTCATCATTTCTGAATTTTCTCTACTCAAGTGGAAGACACGTTCCTAAAGATAACTTTTGCAGGTCCAAACTTTGATCCCAACTCTCAAGATACACAAGCTAAACAAAGTATGCTAAAAAAAATCCCTTTTTTAAAAAAGATTTTAACCCATTCCCAGTCCCTTGTTGGATTCAACCAACACGTGTCCTTTTTTTTTCTTCCCCTAATCCACATTCGCTCTGCTGTGGGTTCCCGAGGGTAAATGGAGAGCAGGGCACAGGTCGAGTTGTGTTCCAGTCTCCCATGGAGTGTGTGGCTTGGTCAGTGCAAGACCCCTGGGGAGAGCACTGGTGGGTCCATGAAGCAAAGTGGATGGAGGCAAGAAAGAGGAGTAGATGAGGAGAGAAATTAAGAGTTACGAAGAGGCTGACGTAGCAGTAGAACTCTTTCCAGAATTAAATATTGATCCTAAGCCCTGAGGATTTTTGCATGTTTGTGGCTTTGGGGGGGGATTAAAGATCTCAATGCATCCTCCTCTTCCTCAACCTGCTCTTCTTCTTCCTCCTTCTCCTCCACCACTACTTTCCTTCACTGGGATTTCTCGTCTGACTCGGAGGGGGTGTGTTCACGGGGCAGCGACATGCTCTTGTGCCGGTCCCACAGCTTGTGGAGCTCAGTGGCTTCGTTCTCGCTGCTGCTGGTGCCGCTGTCCCGGAAACTGGCCAGAGGAGGACGCACCTTCACACCTTTCACGGTCACAGAGCCTTCGATGGCCTTGCGAAGCTGGACGGAGAAAGATAAGTTAGAGAAGAGGAAATAAATAGTGTCTAGGCACTCATGCAGGTAACACCCCAATGAAGCTACGTACAACCTCAATTCCAAAAAACTGGGATATTGTGTAAAATGTAAACAAAAACAAAATGCAATGATTTGCAAAAACATTTGGACCTATATACAGTAAAAAAGACTAGATATTTAATGTTCAAACGGATTTAACTTTCCATTAGCACTCTGACTCACGACAAATGTGGGTGTTCCCACAGGCTGGGGCAATGTTGAACTTCTGTTGTAATACTGAGGTACAGTCAAGAAAGTGTGAACGTTAAGCCTCATTTAAAGCCAACTAAATAACAGTGTAGTGGGTTGGATACTGGAAACTGTTTTTTCATGTTACTTTTTGGAGGTTAATAATGCAGCTCTGGCTCAGCTAGCATTAGTTGTGCTGGTAAATGGAAGTCAGTTCTGCTCTGTGATCCTTGCTGGTGTGTGTGTGTGTAAATTTATTTGATAGACATGAAGGACTCTGAAGATAAGGATATAGCTATGTGTGAAAAAGAAAGGGTCAAACTGCTTGGCAACATTGTGCAACTTTGATTACCACACATTTAGGCTAGCAGATAGAGTACACCCCGTGCACTCTGGCTGATTTAGTTAATCTAGAGATAACATGCAGATTTTTATCCCATCAAACAACTGACTGGTTGAAGAGAAGGTAGAATATCAGTTGACCAACATTTTATTTGGTTGACTGCAGCCCTAATGCCTTGATTCCACTGGGCAGATGCAAAATGATTTTCACCCCCTCCACAAAAATAATCAACGTACTCAACCATTTTAGACTATCAGTAAATTATTCACTAGGTGCAACTTTAGACAGAAATCAAATTGCAACTTCAGAATGCCACTGCTGATGTAACTTCACAGAGACATCAAAATGCATTTATTTTTTCTAATTTCCTTTGGGCATGGCATTGTGTACAGTATCACTAGTGTACTAAAAACTGACTCATTGATTATGTACAACGCATGCTACATACTGAAGACCTGCGTAGAATTAGTAGCTAGTGTGGGTTTGGGACATGTCACATCTCTACTCTTAAGTAAAAATTAAAAGTAAAGTATAACGTCTTTGTGTCTAAATTGTATTATTTGGTACAGGGTTTTATTCACAGTTCTTTATTATGCTGTGCTGCATTCAGTTTTGGCGTGGCTGGACCCAGTGGAAATAGAACTGCTAACCCTGACGCTGTACTGGCCTTGCACTACAGTGCAAGATCATGTCAGTAGTTTACAATCAGATGCACAGGCACACAAGCCATTTTCTATTTTGAACTTGAATCTGTTCTCCAATATATAACAGAGGGAAAGTTTGTGGTCAGAGGTCAGTGTGACTTTGACTTTTGCTGCTGTTTGCTGAATCATTTCATAGAATAAGAGGAGAGGAGAAAGGAGAGGTGGGAACGACTGCACATTTATTAATCTCTGCGACTCCGCTTGCCACCTACACACAGCAGAAATGAAAGTAAAGATCAAAAAAAGTGTCCACTCACAGGGTCAGGCCTGCTTCTGCCACAGTGCATACTGCAGTCTGCCTTTCAGAAATGTTCATGAAAACTGACAATTTATGCAAGGAAATTAAAGTGACAGAGACAGGCAGAGACAATTAATTTAGGTAAAGGATTAGACTTGGTCCAGCCAGTCAGCAAAACCAGCCAAGTAACACCAACTACTGCTTGAAAGTATTTTTGTTGTTTTGCGACCACCACCACCACCACCACCACAGAATTTGCCAAACTGTATGTATCAGCAACCTGTAGCTGATGTTAGCTCAGATTAACTGTGGCTAAAATTAATTAAGCTATTATCTCAAACATTGTTAGTGTTCAAAAATACAGAAAAAGACAGCTGTAATTGAAGAAAACTCTTTTGGGCATTGTCTAAAAATGCATACAGTTTTGTAGTCTACCTGAAGTTGGAAGAGGAGACTCCTAACCAAACACATTATTATCTTTCTATTACTTTTTGGATATAGAACATTTGGACTAAAACAAATTGTAATACTTTATTTTATATTTCTTAATTCCAAATATTTTCTTGAAAGTTTTCCTGACAAGATCAATGTACTTTGGTACAAGTTTGAGGGAAAATAAAGACAAGGTTCTGAAACTAGTCATGTTAGCTATCTATTTCAAGTGTTTATTCACTACTATTTAGACTTCTCTGCTTGCTTCCTAGCTAGACTTCACTAAGCGATAACCTCCAGGGCTGAAATGAAGCCAATGCTGGAGAGCCAGAAACTGCAGTTCCTTGAATTGCCACTTGAATTTGGCTCCAACAGTGAATTTTTTTTCAGTGGGTAAATTTTTCTATAATTCACCTGTTTGAATTACATTAAGGTATCCAAAGTAATGGATAATTAAGTGCCCATTTTTAGTAACAGGTGGGTATTATTACAGATAGCTTGCCGCAAGCTAGCAGCTTCATTTGGCCACCTCAGCTATACTCGCACTTCACCTCTGTACACATTTTTGGCTGGGAGTTAGTTGGACAACACACGTGTCACAGTCCAGGAAGGCTTTGTTAAATTGTGTTAACTGACCTTTTCTGTTTTTCTATACGTTTACATTTGGGCCACCAAAAATGTACTTTGGCCACCAAATTTAAGGGCCTGGTGGCCTCTGCGGTCAGTGCTTCAAAATATTAGCATCTATCCCTGACCTCTAAAAAGTAATTATGCATACATCTGAAAGAAACGCATCAGAACTGTGTGAAAGTTTGCAATTCTCTGTGGCCTCTTTCATCCCACCTCTCTCTGCTCTCTGTGTGAGAGTATTATTGAATTTTCTGTTTGGCCGGGCCAAGTTTGTCATTTGGCTGATAAGGTGAAGGATTTGGGTGCCATAGACCCTGTGGCAGCACTGAAAAGAATGGTGTCTGCATGCTGTAGGGTGGAAATAATGCACTCTAATCACACACACAAACAACCCTGTGATTCTCCTTTTCCGTATGGACCAGCAAGGCTGTGATATAACAGCGTGTCTGTGTGACAGACAGGCAGACTGGGAGAGGCTGGGCTTTATCTGCCTTGGCTGGGTTTTTGTCTGCTGGTGGAACGCAGAACAAAAAAGCCTAAATGTCAGGGACAGGCAAGCAGCGCTGCACTTAGCAACAATCCTCTCACCACTTCCTGGCCAATTCACAAAGAGCGAGAGGTTTTCAGTTGTTTGTGAGGCAGGCGAGATGGAAAGAGGGTGGGGGGGGTGGAGAACAGACAGAGAGACAATGGACAGAGACAGCAATATTAAGCAGCCTTTTGTCTGTCACAGTACATAACAGGCAGAGGGAGGAGGAATCATTAATGTTGACTGAAATGTCTTTGTGTGTGCATACAGCACACTGACAGTGCTCTTGATGACATTGACAATGATTTTACAGTTATGAAAGCAGTGAATATGCTGCCTGTATAAATGATGACAGTCAGGACTTTATTCGTGACAAATTCACAAAAATTGGATTGTGAGTTTAGATTCAGGAGGTATGAAACACATAATGATGTGATAAAATAATTATCTGAAAATGCTAAAAAATTACGGCTAACCTGAATGCTCTGAAGCTCCTGCCATTGCCATGTAATTGGCTGAGATGCTGCATTGACTGCACCAAAAGAGGCAAAAGGCTGATAAAGAGCTAGAAATGGAGCTCCTCTGTGGCGTTTAATTAATCTCAAAACCCATCCACAAAAAACCAGGCAGATGTATGTGTTATGAGTGGACAGAGCTGCTTCAGTGAGCGGAAAACCATCCAACCAAATGTTTGCTCAATCTGCACAAATGTGATCCCGCAAGCTCAGCCCTCCCTAGACACAACTTGCTAGCTTGCAAGGTTTACCGTCGAGACTTTGGAGGTGAAGATGAAATACAATGATAGACACTAATATTTTTAGTACTAGCCCCATGGGCGTCCAAGCCCCTAAATTTAGTAGCCACAGTACATTTTTGATGGCCCAAATGTAAACCTTTCCCATTAATTGTGATGTGGTGTTTTCCTGCAGGCATTTTGTTTTCCAATTAAAAATGAGGTAGACATTTCAGCCAGATGAGGAAACTGGTAGCACACAGTACAATACGTCCTTAGATGTGTCATTTTCTAGCTGAATAAACACCTGTCTCCATTCACTGCTACATTTTTGTAATCATTTCAGTTTTTCATTGTCTGCTTTTGGTCTTTCTGGTTCTTCTGTAAGGATCATGTTAACAGTCTGAGTAGGCTTAGCAAACCCATACTTAAAGAGGACATATTATGCTCATTTTCGGGCCTTTGTACTGAGTCTTGGACTCTTATAGAGCAGCTACATGCGATTACCCACACACAAAACTTTGTAGATCTTCAGGACGATGTCTCTCTCTGCGCCCCTTTTCTCATCGCGCCAAAAACGAGCCGTGTAGTTTACTCCACCCCCCAGCCCTTTCCCGAGGACTTCCGAATTGCTGCCGAGCGGTGCAGAACTCCGCCTCCTCATTATACCGCTGCAGCAGCAGAGAGCCTCGGGCTCTGTGCAGGAGTAAACTTTATTACTCTACTCTTTTGAAAATGACAAGTTTTGAAATACAGCCGTATGTGTTGGATCCTGAATCTGATCCGGAGTTACAGACTGGACAGCCTGAAGTTTCTCCAGAACAGAGGTTACTTCATGACGTCTCTGAATGATAGGAGCTGCTTGTTATTGTCATAACCTGTTTATCTCTGCGGTGTATGTGTTTCGTTTTCGGCTAATCCAGCTTCATACTGGCTCATGTTGACAAACAGTCCGTGTGAAATGCCGTAGACAGACAAACACAGAGGTGTTTTTATTTTGCTGGCCGCGAAAAAGCAACTCTATCCACTTCTGCCTGGTGCTAACGTGCTAACACTGTGAAATCATTGTAGAGAGCAGCCGCGCACAGCGATACAACTCCCGAAGCAGAGTGGGGGAGAGGGCAGGCTCAGAGCATTATGACGGGACATTACCATATAAGCGAGTCGGGCACGGATTGACGTCAATGCAACCTTCTGTTATAAAAAACTCGGCAAAACAGAGCGTTCAGAGCCGTCCAAAACAGCTGCAGGGCTCACGTCCAAATGCACAAACCTCGTTTATTTGACGCGGTGGCATCGTTTAACACGAGTATCCAACATTGTAACAACATTTATAGCTCAGAAACGATGAAAAAGCATAATAGGTCCCCTTTAAGTAGCCACAACACAGTGCGCATGTGCCGACCGGCAGCGTGCAGCCTGTTACAGTCGCTCCTGATCGTTTTTTCTCTATTTTCCTAACTTTAGCTATCCTCCTTTTTATGATTGCCTGACTTTTTGTAAGCAACTTTGTTAAGCTGTGCCCTCTCTAAACATGCTGGTAGAGAGAGTTTTGGTCTGTTTTTTCGCTGTAGAAGTACTTTTTTCACTCACCCAGGCCATTGTTTGTTGACATTGTTGCCTAGCAACTCCATGGCTGCATTGTCTACACTAGGGATCAGCTGATTGCTCTTAAGCTAGCCGGCATTGCGGCCAGATCAACAAGCATACCTGAAGAGCTCTGGATACAGATGCACAGAGGATGCAAAGGATGGGAGCTGGTCGTTCTAGTCAACAACCGTTGGTGTAATCCTGGTCACATTATTACCATCAAGGAACGAATCTGTTGCCCGGACATTGAACTGTTGGCTGTTGGACTCAGGCCGTATTATTTGCCATGGGAGTTTTCTCATGTCATTATTGTGACTGTGTATTCCCTCAACGTCGGTGTGTGACGTCATTCACTCCGCTATAGCCCGTCTCCAGACTCAGCACCCGAGTGCATTCATCGCCATCTCGGGTGACTTCAATCACGTCACCATGGCAACGACACTTTGTTGTTTTTAAACTAGTATGTGTACCACTGCTGTATATATTTGTACATATTGCTATATATAATATCCTGTACATATTTTTAATATTTTATTTTTATTCCTTAAAGTTTTATCTCTACATAATATTTCTATCTTAATTTCTATATTTTATATTTCAATATCTTATATATATATATACTTTTACTTATATTCTAGTCTTTCTTGAATGGGTGCAACTGTAACACTAACAATTTCCCCCCGGGGATCAATAAAGTATTTCTGATTCTGATATCGGTATCTAGCTACCAACGATTACTGTTCACTGCTTTTGTAAAATGTTGAACTAAAAAGGTGCAAAGGAATTGGGATGTTAGTAGAACTGTAATGTTGTGCTGGTGAAGGCTTGCAGTGTGAGAGAATAAAACTTGGTGGGTAAAGGGGGCCACCTATACGGTATATTTGTTGGCCACAAAGTAACTTTTTATTGTCGCTGGCCATTGGGCCACAGTTGATGTCAAACCCTAGAATAGGCAGACACAGATGTCTCCCCTCTTGTCCGCATCTCTCTTTAAACACATAATTACAGAAATAAGGTAAAGGTTAACTTTGTCACATATACAGTCATACAGAGTACATCGTATACTGAGATTAAATATCTGCATCTAACCCATCCTAGTATTTGGAGTAGTACACAGCCGCTGTGCAGTGCCATGACCTCAGGGGTAGTGACTGGAGTATTGACCTAGCATACTTTATATAATAAAGTATGTAAGTAAATAATGCACATAAGGTTGAGGAAAGGATGATAGAACATGTTATCCCCCCTTCTGAAGCCCCAAAATGTGGATATAATGGAGATTCAGGATGGCCCTATAAAGAATACAACAAAAAACCCATTAGAAGATTCTTACCTCTTTCAGGGAAACTACACCGATGAGTCGTCCAATGCTGGTGACGTAGGCATGGTCGAGGCCCAGCAGGGAGAAGATGGTGTGGGTCTGCAGGAAAACAGCAGAGGTAGTTAGAAACAATCAATGAAAGACTATAAATGGTACAAACCAGGGACAATACTGTGCTAGGTGACTACTTCAAGTAGGAAATGAGGCTCAGTTAGGGAAATGCACCACTGACTTCAATTATCCAGCAATGACAACTTCATTCACAATGGACTCATTCAACTAGTCAGAATGTTCAGTTAAATGGGATACGATCACTTTGGGAAATATCACAGAGACATTCAGAGTGGTCTCATTTTAAAACAGAAAAGAATGAATTATTGAACACCTGCTTAAACTGACAAGAAATAGGTGAAGCTATAGACTCTACAGTATCTTCTGATCAAAGTGAAATGAGGGAACAGCAGAAAAATAAGCCTTTATTACCTGACTACGTGGCTATGAGGAACTATGTTTCAAGCACAGGTTGGTAATCAGGCCAAGAAATGAGCATACAATGAGCATGCATCAGCTGATGCATCACATTATCGTAAACATCTGGAGAAAGTGCCACAGTGCTACAGGCGAAAGCTTATCAGTTAGGTGAACTATGGTAGTGAGAAAATGCCAAAGCAAAATAAATATAGTAACAGAGACTTAAAGGGGCTAAATGCGATCTCAATTTCACCGCTAGGCTGGCAGCTCTGGTCTGCATCAAACCAAAACTGGCTCAGGGGCACACACCCCCTTCCCGCTCGCCTTCCTCTTGCTCTCCGTCTGCTCCACCCCCTCTACCTGCGTGTTTTCAGCACTTCCCATCCAGTGATGAAACAGCTGACATGTTGCTGTCGCAAAGTGAGCAGACACACCTCTGTGACCGCGGCGCTTTTGAATATGGGGGCGGGGCGGCGGTGGAGGAGAGGAGGAGGGGTTTACATGCACGCGTGGCCGGACCGGCTTACCAAAACAGAGGCTCTAGAACAACATACACAGAGGGCGTGTCACGTGACTCTTTACTCCAGAGGTCAATACACCACTAGTTGTGTACATAGCAAAAGTAAAATTCCTGCTAATGAGGCTGTATTTCACATTTAGCCCCTTAAACAGCACAGGAGCCTAAACACAGAGGGTGAGATAAGAAGTACAGGAGTGAGTCAAAAGGAATTTCTATCGGTGATGGGACCTCAATTTAATGTAGACGTGTGCTGGTATTCTGGTTCTACTATAAACTAGAGTTGAGAAACACTGATGGTAACATGGTGACAGTTTTCATTTTCATTAGCAGTTTTTTTTTGTTCACAATGGAGCCCCTCAATAGAGAAGTCGCAGTGGGGCCAGCGAAGCTGGCTCCTTAACTATCTGTGCTCACTGTTGCAATGACGACAGATATTCTCGATATTCTAGTCATTTAAACTCCTGCTTCCATTCATTCCCACATTTTTGTTTCTGTTTTATTTTACTAGCCTGTCTTTTGTGTTTATGATTCTTCTCTAAGGCTCGTGCTTGCTGTTTGGCTTAGTAAACGCATTCTTCAGTAGCCTGGACATATCAGATTTAGCTGGTGATGAGTAGGCCTACTGTTCACTGTTTTCAAAGAATGTTGCTGATAAACTAACTGGAACACAACTTTATTTGGTGCTTATTTGTTATTTTACGTTATATGGTTTAGCAGTGATGTGTGGAATTCTACCTGCAGACTTGAGTCTCTACTAATGGCGGTGACCACACATTAACCTGTGACAGCTGTCTCATGAGTGAGGTCAAAGGCAGGTTAAAGATGTTGAAGCGTGCAGAGTCTCATGTGTAAAAGGTTGTAAATGTCCAGACTAATTTCTAATAATAGTGTAAAGTTAATTTTATCCTTTACATCAGTTAAGTTGAAACCCTTTAACTGAAATGAAAATACCTTGGTAAACATTTGTGAAAGAACACAATTCCCATTTACAAGTAACACAATTCAGGAAACAAATTTTAAGTTAATAAATTCAGTGTCCATAAAGATGCATAAAATTTTCAAATATAAATCAACTAACTTTGTCAGATATAAAACTAAAAAAGTAACATTTATGCATCTGTTTTGGCAATGTGAATTGCTGAAAAGTTTCTGGAATTCAATTCATTCATTCACTAAATCAGCCTTGAAAACAGAATTTAATTTAAATTCTTGTTTGTATGTACTAAATGATTTTTCTGATTTTAGATCTAAAGAATGTAAAGAATTAATTACCATAATATACTTTGCAAAGAAAAGCATACTTTTGGAAAAACAGAAAACGCTGTTTTTTTTTAAAGCTGTTCCTCAACCAAATTACAGAATTATTACCATTAAGGAGACAAACCTTTGAACAAAACAAGGACATATTTTTCAAGACCTCTGGTTCCCATAATTTTTCTTTACTTTTCAAGAGGAGATTAGGAATGGATTTGGAAATTTTCTGGCCTTTTTGGACTTAAACTTTTTCTGGCCTAGAACCTTTATGGATATAAACTATAAACTATAGCGTTATTTTTACTTATAATTCTGTAACTTTTTCTAGTTTTGTTTTTGCTTTTTTAGTACAGTTATAGGCATATCTAATTTTTACTGCTGTTTTTGTTCTGTTTTTGTTGTTTGTTTATTAAATATTTGTTTTTTGCTTGCTTTTCTGTCTCTTTTGTTTACTTGGGTATATGAGGGTGCAGGGAAAGGATGGGGGAATATGAGGAACCTCAGTGTACTCTGTTATACT
>JAJHUR010139229.1:3566-15899 GCA_027495735.1 Lutjanus campechanus
ACGACTCTGCAGTGGTTGGGTGTATAAGTGATGGACGGGAGGAGGAGTACAGAGCACTGGTGGATGACTTTGTGGAGTGGGCTGGTAGAAATCACCTGTTGCTGAATGTAGCCAAGACCAGGGAGATGGTGATTGACTACAGGAGAACAAGGACAGCTCCTCAACCCCTGTGGATACAGGTCGATATGGTTGAGGACTACAAGTTCCTCGGCATCCACATCGACAACAGACTGAACTGGAAGGCCAACACCGAGGCTGTGTACAAGAAGGGGATGAGCAGACTCTATTTCCTGAGGAAGCTGAGATCTTTCAACATGTGCAGCAAGATGCTGGAAATCTTCTATCAGTCTGTTGTGGCCAGCGCACTTTACTTTGCTGTAGTTTGTTGGGGAAGCAGCATCGGAGCAGGTGACAGAAACAGACTAAATAAACTCATTAAGAAGGCTGGCTCTGTGATTGGCTGCAAACCGGACTCAGTTGAAGCAGTGGTGGAAAGGAGGACACTGAACAAACTATTATCCATCATGGATAACCCTGACCACTCTCTCCATCACACACTGGACAACCAGCGGAGTTCTTTCTCCAACAGACTGAGACAGCTTCGCTGTCATAAGGACAGATACAGGAAATCTTTCCTCCCCCAAGCAATAACACTGTACAGTACCTCACCTCTGTCTGACAGACAGCACTCCGAACCCTAGTTTCTGGTCCAACCAGGTTTCCTATTGCACTGCTGGTCACGGCTAATGCACATCTGTTAGCTATTTTGCACATCTGTATCTATACCTGTTGGTCATGGCTAACTGCACATTTGTCAGCTATTTTGCACATCTGTCTCAATACCATTCTACCTCATTTCTCACCATTCGTGTTTATAATTTTTGTCTACTATATTTTATATTTGCACAGTGTTTTGGTACACTACTGCGACTGAGGCAGTGTATTTCTGTACATTCAGTATAGTACTTTGTATATTTTAATCTTATGTATATATGGCTATTTTTCTTATATATTTTATTTTTTACTTTGACCTGTTTTTTCTCTGTCTGATGACAGCTGCTGAAACACAAGAATTTCCCAGTTTGAGATCAATAAAGTACTATCTATCTATCTATCTATCTATAAAATGTAGGTTATGGAAATAATTTTAGTTTTTTGATAAAATATATTTTTAAAAAACAGTGGAGCTATGTAAACATACTGGCATTTAAAGGGTTAAAACCCCCCAAAATATAATTGATATTTGATATATACACCAATCAAAAATAACATTATGATCACTGACAGGTGAAGTGAATAACACTGAGTATCTCCTCATCATGGTGCCTGTTAGTAGGTGGGATATATTAGGCAGCAAGTGAACATTTTGTCCTCAAAGTTGATGTGTTAGAAGCAGGAAAAATGGGCAAGCTAAAGGACATGAGTGAGTTTGACAAGTGCCAAACTGTGATGGATAGATGACTGGGTCAGAGCATCTCCAACACTGCAGTTCTTGTGGGGTGTTCCTGGTCTGCAGTGGTCAGTATCTATCAAAAGTGGTCCAAGGAAGAAACAGTGGTGAACCGGTGACAGGGTCATGGGCGGCCAAGGCTCATTGATGTGCGTGGAGAGCGAAGGCTGACCTGTGTGGTCCGATCCAGCAGACGAGCTACTGTAGCTCAAACTGCTGAAGAAGTTAATGCTGGTTCTGATAGAAAGGTGTCAGAATACACAGTGCATCACAGTTTGTTGCGTATGGGGCTGCATAGCCGCAGACCAGTCAGGGTGCCATGCTGACCCCTGTCCACCACCAAAAGCACCAACAATAGACACGTGAGCATCAGAGCTGGACCACAGAGTGATCGAAGAAGGTGGCCTGTTCTGATGAAAAGTCAAAACAAAAGTCTTGGTGATTAATTCATTTTCACTGATTACACTCTGGAGATTAGACCCATGAATGGGAGCAGGATCCGTCTGGTTGTCTGCTTTAATTTTAGAGCTCAAAGGATCAAAGTTAATGGGTCTGTCCAGATCCTTAGGCAGAAGCACCCCTAAGTATTTCATTGATTCTGCTTCAATATTCAATATTATACTCAGACTTTATCTTGTCTAGGGGATCACAGGCTAGCACCTGGGTCTTTTTCACCATTATTTTATATCCTGACATTAATCTAAACATTAGAAGTGAATTAATTAAGCTGGTAAGTTGGTTAAGCGAGAGGTGGCTCAAGTAAATCAAAACATCATCAGCAAAAAGGGCAATTTTGTGTTCAAACCCCACGATTCTTATTCCCTTGATGTTATCAGTCTGTTTAATCCACTGACTGAGTGGTTCAGTGAACAGTGCAAAGAGCAGAGGTGAGCAGACACACTCTTGGTGGCAGCCCCTCTCCAGAGTGAAACCTTTGGTTAATTTCCCATTAGTTTTAATTTTAGCAGATGGTTTGTCATACAGATTCCTAATAATATTGATAACATCATCATGAAAGACTTTGTAAAAGTATAACCAGTTCACTGATTCAAAAACCTTTTCAGCATCCAATCCTAAGATAACTGCACTTATTTGATGTATTTGAATGTGTCTCATAATATGTAAAGTTCTCTGTATGTCTCTTCCTGAGTTTGTCTTCCTCCAATAAAACCGGTTTGATCATGAGAAATAAGATCTGTTAATACAGATTCTGTTCTCCTTGCTATTATAGATGCATACAGCTTATAATCCACATTAAGGGCAGAAATTGATCTATAATTGGCACATTCACTTTTGTCCATGGACTCTTTTGGGATTACTGATATTATGGCTTCTCTCCAAGAGGGTGGGATTTCGCCCTTTACTAGCAACCAGTTGCATCCTGAGAGCAGGCCTGGTGTAAATTGTTATTTAAATATTTAGTTAAATCCATCAGTGCCACAGGATTTGTTTGCTTTAAGTGTAGCAATGGCATCATGTTACCCCTCTTCTATTATTTTAGATTTAAGCATATCATTTTGGTGTGCAGTGACTGAGGGAAGATTTATTGAATTTATGTGCCCATCTTGTTGCTCTTGTGGTTTAGCATATAAACATTTGTAAGATTCAAAAACATTTTAAATTTCCTGTAACCTATGGTGTGCTTTTGGTTTCTGGATCCTGTATTTTATAAATAGTGGAATCTGGCTCTTCTTTACACAATTTCCTTGCCAAGAGCTTGATTGAATGACCAATAAAACCAATATCTCGATATTTTTTAGGCTATATCGCGATACACGATATATATCTCGATATTTTTATTTCTCCTCTAAATCACTATAAATGTTAAATTCAACCCTTTGATGCATAAAATGACACCAGTATAATGATTCAAGCAGACCCTTCTATTGGAGTTTTTCAAATCTGCATGCAAAAAGGGGAAAATAACAATCATGTTAAGTTTAGCAAACCTTTTATTTCAAACCAGTCTGCTGCACTCACAAGCATGGTAGGCCTTACTACTGTGGCAACAAAAAAGTGCATTCAACAAGAATCCCTGAAAAAGACATTTCAGTGTTGCCAACTCCTCAGTAAGGAAAGTAGCTATTGGCTGTCCTAAAAGTAGCTAGAAGTCACTAAATGGCGTCATCGACTAATTTGCATAATTTTCTATTTGCATGTAATTGTAATGGACGCTGTAGGAGAGAGGAATAAGTTATTTAATACACATCAGAGGGTTAATATCTCATTTCATGAAACAGTCTATACAAAAAATTGTTAAAAATGTTATAGTTATGGCAAAAAATGTTCATGTTTTACTGTGAGTTGTCGTAGCCTCCGAAGTGGAGCATACGGTTAGAAACTAAACCAAACTTAAGAAAACTAAACAAACACCCTTTGATAAGATTCGATATTAGTGTGACAGTGAAGAAACATTCACACCCCGCTCTGTAAGCCAGGACAGGATCAGGATCATGTGCAATTTATTTGCAGCCTGGACGCAGAGTGGTGTGGGTCTCCTCTCTGCTCTGACTGCAGCTACACCTGCAGCGCGAGGCTACGGTGAGACTGACCGCCTGTGAGTGCTTTGAGACGGGGAGGGGCTCACGGCAGCATCCGCTGCTCATTGAGGAGCAGCTGCTAGCTGCAGAACGATACGTGATTTCACGTTGGAGTCTCCAAAACACTAGAAAAGTCTCCAGTAACACCAGAAAAAGTAGCTAGATTTGTCGCTAATCGCTTTGGACAAAAAAGTCGTCAAGAGGATTTGGAAAGCTGCCAGAGTTAGCGAGAGAGTCGCCAAAAAACACGCATGCGCGCAGGAGAGTTTTCTGGATGGGCGGGAGTGTGCTGCTTGCTGTGAGAGGAGCACCAAGAGAGAGTGAAAGAAGCGAAACTCCAAAGAGAATTACATACCGACGTCTTAAAACATTTACTTGACAATTTGTACTCGATGGTCGCGATATAGTAATTTCATACATCTCACGTGGAGCAAGCCGCGATATATCGAGTATATTCGATATATCGCCCACCCCTATTTAAACATATGATCTTCTTCTCTAAATCTTGGTTACGTAAATGATCAATCTCATTTCTAACTCTTTTGATATCTTGAAGAAGATCATGATTAATTTTCTCTTGATGTTCTAGATATTTTAGTTGAGTCTGTAAGCTGCAACATTTCTGCTTTTTGTTTCTTCAGAAAAGAAGTTATTGCAATAATCTTCCCTAACCCTGAATTCTGACTCGGTAGCAAAAAGGAGATTGAAACACTAAGCCAGACCAAAAAGGAGATTCCAACACTGACCGCCGGAACAAAAAATGGGGACTCCAAATTGGGTATCCACACCCATTAGAGGGCCCAGGGACCCACTCACTGACCCCCGCCATGGACCAGGGACCATCTCCCCTTCCACCTCCAGGACCTCCAGGGCCTCCGCCACCACTAGGGCCCAGGGACCCACTCACTGACCCCCTCCAGGGACCAGGGACCCTCTCCCCTTCCACCTCCAGGACCTCCAGGACCTCCACCAACACTGGGACCCAGGGACCCACTCACTGACCCCCGCCAGGGACCCTCTCCCCTTCCCCCTCCAGGACCTCCACCACCACCACTAGGGCCCAGGGACCCACTTACTGACCCTCTCCAGGGACCCACTCCCCTTCCACCTCCAGGACCTCCACCACCACTGGGACCCGGGAACCCACTCTTAAGCACCCCCCAACTGACTACACTTTCAAACCCTAAACCTGCTGGAAGTCCGTGCCCCTGGTACTCCTGCTGACCTCCAGGGCGGCCTTGCTCGAATCCTTACCCGGGGGATGGGAGCCACATCTCAGGCATAACAGATTCCAGATTGTCATTCTATGGAGCTCATCCACATTTAATCACAAACATGGAAGATGGGAACCCCCAACCAGAGCCCCCCAAGCGGGCATGGAATGGACAGAGGGGGCCTGAGTGTCAGGGACAGATGAGCTCGGTTCACCTCCAGGACCTTCCAGGGAGGCTATGCTGGAGCCTTACCCGGGAATGGGAGCCTGATCTCGGGCAGGACATCATGCTCTTGGTTCCCTGGATGACTTTCAGATTGTGAATCTATAGAGCTAATCCCCCTTCAGCCCCTTAACCACCAAAAATAGGGGAATATTCAAATTTGGGTATCCCAAACACTGTACAATTTGGAAGTGATTCCAAAACAACCCCGTTCTTCCAGGTCGGGTATTCCGGCTAATGCTAAAAGTTACAAAAATTGTATATACTCCCTAACCTACACCAAGCCACAGCCTTTCTCCTAAACAAACCATCACCTCTACCCTAAACAGAGCCCAGAGCGTGACAGGGGCGGGCACATGCAATGATTCTTAGTAACGGGGTGAGCGTAGTTATATGTTTTCGACTTGTGTCCAGTAGAATTTGTTCACGCATATAGATGGATAAGTTATATCCATACATGGTAATAAGCTGAATTCCATGGCATGTCAGGAGATAGTTAAGTGTCTCCTCTCCGGGAAGTAACCTTACGAATTGGGTTTGCAGTCACAATACTCATGTGTATTGCTACTCTTGAATTCTCCTCAATCAAGCTTCATTAAATACTCCTGTGTAAGTCACCTGGGACTACTGTACTCTTCTTCAGTGTCTGAGTGAACCATTCTTCAGAATTTCCACCACAAATACAATAAGATCAAGTTAATGTCCACATCTTAGGGTTTCTTAGGCTAAAGGAATGTATGTGCTTATCTCTCTCTCTCTCTCTCTCTCTCTCTCTCTCTCTGTCACACACACACACACACACACACACACACACACACAGACCAAGGGTCATCTGAAGACCAGGCTAAGGCAGAGTGGCATTTTACCTTAAAACTTGTCATATTACGAGGTATGACAAGTTTTCCAATTAGACATCGATACACTTACAATCTCCATGTCGTTACCTGTTGAAAAAGTCTAAACACATGACATTCATCTGGAATGGAAAGAAGACAGACTAAAACTATTCTAATATATCAATACAGGTTAATGCCAATATCAAAAAGAAGGAGAAATAAAATATCAGTTTAATGTATAAAAGCAAGGAACTACACTCATGATTAGAATGATCAAACATCATGAGGTAAAGGAAATACAAAGCAGAGCTTGTTACTGTATTAGGATGGCGGATGTCTTCACCAATCGTGTGCTTCCTGTTGATTAGTTAGGCTAATGTTTATTAGAAAGAACCTAATACTTTTCAAGTGGTCAGACAGAGCATATTGACAATATACACTTTAATTATGCATGGCACAATGAGTTCTTTGTCTCGTTCCCAGTCCAGGCGGGCTGAGACTGGAATATTTTGGGAGTTTTGGAGTATCCATTGTAAATTTGACCACTGTCACTTAAAGGGGACCTATTATGCTTTTTCCTCTTTTCTGACCTATAAATGTTGTTACAATGTTGGATACTCATGTTAAACGATGCCACCGCATCAAATAAACGAGGTTCATGCATTTGGAAGTGAGCCCTGCAGCTGTTTTGGACGGCTCTGAACACTGTGCTTTGCCGTGTTTTTTATAACAGGAGGTCGCATTGACGTGAATCCGTGCCTGACTTACTAATATGGAAATGTTCCGGCATAATGCTCTAGGCCTGCCCTCTCCCCCGCTCTGCTTCGGAAGTTGTATCGCTGTGTGCTGCTCTGCTGTCTACAACGATTTCACAGTGTTAGCACGTTTGAGCAATGGCTCCCAGAAAATGTTTGTTCTGGTGTGAGGGAAAGTTAACTTTGTTTAGCTTTCAAGCACCAGGCAGAAGTGGATAGAGTTGCTTTTTCACGGCCAGCAAAATAAAAACACCTCCGCGTTTGTCTGTCTACGGCATTTCACACGGACTGTTTGTCAACATGGGCCAGTACAAAGCTGGATTAGCCGAAAACGAAATCCATTCACCGCAGAGGTAAACAGGTCATGACAATAACAAGTTTCGCCTACCATTCAGAGACGTCATGAAGTAACCTCTGTTCTGGAGAAACTTCAGGCTGTCCAGTCTGTACCTCCGGATCAGATTCAGGATCCAACACATACGGCTGTATTTCAAAACTTGTCATTTTCAAAAGAGTAAAGAGTAGTAAAGTTCGCTGTTTACTTCTGCAAAGCCCGAGGCTCTCTGCTCCTGCACCGGCATAATGAGGAGGCGGGGCTCGGCACAGCTCGGCAGCAATTCGGAAGTCCTTGGGAATGGGCTGGGGGGTGGAGTTAATCAAACAGACTGTTTTTCGCGGGATGAGAAGAGATGCAGAGAGAGAGACACCGTCCTGAAGATCTACAAAGCTTTGTGTGCGGGTAATCGCATGTAGCTGCTCTATAGGAGTCCAAGACTCAGTACAAAGGCCCGAAAATGAGCATAATATGTCCTCTTTAACCAAATCCCTGAGTGCTGGTCTGGATCTGGGAGGTAGCATCTTTATGGCTCAAAGGTCAAATGAGCAAGGGTTCAGCAGAACTTGATAAGTTCTCTGTGTGGGATGGAAATTCCATCTATCATCATCATACTGGTTTGATGATCCTACACTCAACAATGTGAAACACAAGAGCACAGATGTAGGGAATGGATTAAACTCTGTCTTCATCTGCTCATCAGACAATGATGCATCTCATTCTGGCTCGCTGTCTCAGGTCTAAGCCGGGTTAGCTTAGCTCTTATCCCATCTGTCCGGCTGGTCTGGCTGGGTGACCCGTCTCAAGGTCTGCTGCACAAGCGTATCCCTGCACTTCCTTTTCCCGCATTAATGTGTATTTCTGTCATCTATCATGTAGATAAACCTACTGTATTTCCCCATCTGACCAATGTTTGCTGAGATGTAAGCTAGTTTTAGCCTCAGTTTATATCATGTATGCAGCTGTTATGTAACTTTACATAAACACTTTCACAGGGTTCTTGTTTTAAAACGTGTCAGAAACATTAAAACATCAACTGGAGACTTTTCAGCTGACTCAATGAGTTAGCATCAACTTACATCAGCCAGCCACACTTATGAAATCTGCTTGTGAGTCATTATTTTAGTGACAAAATCCACCATCGTCAGCTAGAAATTTTTTACATCTCTCGTGTATCAACAGTTACTCCCAGTTTTGATGTTGAATCTGCCACTGTTATCACTGTAAGGTTCTTTTTTTAGGGTTTGTGTATATGGTGACAACAGCATCAGTCATCAGTCACATTTTCTGATGTGATGGAAAAGACACACTGTGATGGAAAAGATAATGTCAGTGTTATAAATGTATTTCTTTTGGTTTATATAACTGATAAGAATTTGACGTAAAATTAAACGCATTATTATTAATTAAACACATTATTAACTGTGTTCTTGACCATTAAGTAAGGAAGGACAGCAAGAAAACCTCAGGCCATGTGCAAGTTTGAATAATTACAGAGTTCATGGGCTGTGCAGAGATAAAATTTTAATAAATGGTGAAAAATATTGATCAGTGTTTCCCAGAGTGCAGGATGATGTTCTCAAATGTCTTGTTTTGTCCACAACCCAAAAATATTCAGTTTATTGTCATAAACAAGTAAAGAAACCAGAAAATATTCACATTTAAGAAGCTGAAATTATAGCAATTTGAACCAATGAATTGATTATGAAAATAGTTGGTAATTAATTTCACAATTCATTACTCGACTAATTGTGGCAGCTCTAATTTGAAGATGTATATATATTAAAATGGCAAAGTTTTTGTTCTTTTTTTCATTGTTTTCTATTTTACTAGTCGTCACTTTTCCCTTCACTGATTGAATGTGCATTATGAATTAAATTTAGATAACAAAGTAAAGTACAAAAACACAATAGCTCTGTTTTTTCTTTTTTTAAAATATTGTGAAGCTATTATTACAATTAATCTACTTACTGTAAATGGAAAAGTCATGATTGTGCCACATGAAAAATGAATTGAAAGACTTAAGATGAAAAGTTAAAAGCTGTTTTTCATCTTTAGAATGGAAAAAATATTGTATAATAATATATAAATATTATATTCCTTTTATATATTTGGTCACATCTGTGTGAGAAATTCATTAAATATTTTGAAAACACAAGGTACGTTCATAATATGTTTAAAAAACATTTTTTGTGGTGTGATGGAAATGATGATTTCCTCTCAATGTGACAATAAAATGGCAAAAATTATAAATAATTTAAATAATTTCAGCACAGCCACAGAGAAATAAAATATATAAATACATTTCTCTAAATAATGTGTTAGATTAAATAAACTTTCCTGATCAGAATTGACCGTAGTTGAAGAATGACCCATTCATGTGTTTGAAGGTGTGAATTTTTGTCTGGGACAAGGGTGTTTTCTGGCACAGAACACGTTTAGAAATTTTAAAAAATTAATGCAAACCAAAACATCTTATGAATCACATAGGTTTCATATACATACATCTTTAAAAAATACATTTTCACAAAAAATGGAATGGGTGTTAGTAGTATAATTTTCAAAGTTTTTATATGAATATGGATGACATGTAATGAGTCCAGTCTGATATCAGGGCTTGGGTAAAGTCAAAAGAAAAAAAGATTTAATTCATATTGGACCTTTCAAAACTACCATTATAATATGCTTCACAAACAAGGACAAAAAAAGAGAGCAGGAGAACAGTTAGGCTAAATACAGTTAGCATGGACTGGACCAAAAGCAACTAGCTGGAAGAGAGAGGCTGACAGATGTAAAACCCATCCACAGGCAGCCACCTGCCTGGGCCAGTCAGTCACACCACAATTGGTTATCTTTATTTAAAAGGAACAGTATTACAGTAGATTACAGTATAGTGGTACAATGCATGCATGTGTCAGTGATGTATGGGACTTACAAGCACATACTCTCGACGTAGGGCCTTCACACGGTCTGTGTTGCATTGGAATGGAACCCTGTAGACTTGCTTCATTGTCATTAAATTTCTGTGAAGAATGCGATGTATTGTCGAGATGCTGATTGTGTGGAGGTCATTGAAGATGGTATTGTCAGCCAGGACCCTTGTTTGTATCTGTTTTAGTGTGAGGCTATTGTTTTCACGGACCATGTCTACAATGGCTGTCTCTTGTTGCTGTGTGACAATTGAAGCTTTTCCTCCACGATGAGGTTCTCTGGCAACCCTGAAAAATATAAATACTGTGAGCACATTGTAGTCCACTGGTTCCCAAACTTTTCAGCTAGTGACCCAAAAGAGAGATTACTGTAGACACTAGCCCAAGATCCAAACGAGTCAACAGCAGATCTATAAGCTCACAACGCATCACTTTGCACTGGGTTGTGAGCTTGTAGAGTTGCTTTTTTCACTACTTTTTACTGTACACATTTGTTTTCTAATTCTGTATTTCATGGAATTTCTTGGATTTTTCGTTTATTTCTTCATGAAATTATAGTACCTGGGGAACAAAAATTACATTTGCTTTTCACAGTAATTCATGGAAATATTTGCTTTCTTGGAATCATTTTTCTTTACTTAAATGTTTTGAAATAATAATTATAATTAATAACAAAATGTAGGAAACAAAGAATAAAGGGACCCAAAACAATGTGACTGCGACCGACAAATGCGTCCCAAAACACTGTTTAGGAAACAGTGCTGTAGTCTATTGAATGCAGTATTACAATACACACGGAAAATAGATTTTGTACCTGTTCTCCATCCTGAACGTCCTAATGATGGTCGACACTGTGAAGCGGCTGAGGTTTGGCTGGACCCTCTGGCCAGCCTCCCTCATGCTCAACCCATGGTTGAGCACATGGTCCAATACAGTAGCACGAATCTCATTGGAGAGTCGGATTCTCCTTCTTCTTTCTCTTGCTTCTCCTTGTTGTCCTCCTCCTCCTCTTCCTCCTCTTCCTCTTCCCCCTCCTCCTCCTCTTCCTCCTCTTCCACCTCTTCCTCCTCATCCTCCTCCTCTCATTCGTACCCCTCTCCTTCTCTGACTGTTGTCTCTGTTCTCCATTGCTCATCAAACAAAACAGAGGGTCAAGCCTCCTTTTATGCTGCAGTCCTTGATTGCAAATTGCTCGCCAGACCCGAAAGTTTAGAGATTTGAATATTTGTGTGTTGTGGATTGATGCTTTGAGATTTTATGTGAGAAGTGTGTGCAAACCTGGAGGTGCAAAACAGGAGGAGGCGCGGACGTTCCCACCAGACCAGGGGGAGGCGCCAACGGTCCCACCAGACCAGGGGGAGGCTGCGGCCCAGCCGGAGCAGGAAGTGGTGGCGACTGTCCCACCGGAGCAGGAAGTGGTGGCGACTGTCCCACCGGAGCAGGAAGTGGTGGCGATGACCCAGCCGGAACAGGATATGGCTGCGGTGACCCCACCAGGGCAGGCAATGATGGCGACGGCCCCACCGGAAGAGGAGGTGGTGGCAGCGGTCCCACCGGGACATGAGATGATGCTCCCACCGGGACTGGAGATGATGGCGACGGCCCCACCGGAACAGGAAATGGTGGCGGCGGTCCCACCAGGACTGGAGATGATGCCGACGGCCCCACCGGAACAGGAAATGGTGGCGGTGGTCCCACCGGGAGAGGAGAGACGAAGGCTGGGTTGCTGAGCAGCTGGGGTTCGAGGACGCTGGGTAGCTTAGGGGCATGGCGTCGGCGAGAGCCACGCTTACGTCTGGGGGGCTTCTCAGACAATGAGTCTGTGGCAGGTTCAGGCAAAGAACTGGCTGACAGAGGAGCTAGCTTAGCAGGTGGCTGGTGGCTATCTGAGTCCAAACTGAGTTCAAAATCAGGCACACTTGTGGAATCAATTGTGGCCTGCAAGTCCTGCTTCATGTAAGCAATAACTGATAAGTTTTTTTTTTTTTTTTTTTTTTTTTTTCCATTTTTTTTTTATTTTTTTTTTTTTTTTTTTTTCCCTTTTTATTTTTT
>JAJHUR010139230.1:0-22263 GCA_027495735.1 Lutjanus campechanus
GTTGACCCCAATATAAACAAAGAGCCACCAGAGTCTCTCTCTCACACTCACACTCACACTCACACACACACACACACACACACACATACACACACACACACACACACACATATCCACACATACACACGGACTATGACACACACACATGCACGCTCACAAATGCTCTATCTCAGTCAAAAAAGTCATTGGAATTCAGACCATGCACTGTACTTTGGGGTCGTGACTTTCTGCTGTGTACATGGCCCAGAGCTATATAGCAGGGGAGAGAGTGCACACTCTCTCTGTGATCTCTCACTCTCTCTCTTTCTGTCTGTCTGTCCCTCTCTCTCTCTCTCTCAAATACACACACACACACAGTTGCTGAATGATGTTTGAATCCTGATCTTTTCGCTCGCAGCACCAGACCAAAGACAAGTGATCTAAACTTTTGTCTCTATGTCTCACCTCTCCAACCAGAGAATTACTCCTGTCTGTTTCCACATTTACATCTCTATTCTTTCTGTCTTTCTGTCTTTCAGGTTTTGGCAGCATTAGTCACAGCCAGGCACAGGGAGTGAACTGTTTCATACCAAACAGACATTTTAAAATGAGCATCGCAAGCAGCGTTTTGGAAGAAAAAATGAAACACAATTGATTGACCCTTAGCTAAGCACCTCCTCCCAACAGCAACTGTCCAATCACAGATTAGCAAGCATACTGTAACTAAGGCTGTTGCACTGTGCTAAGAGGAGTGATACTCATGAGTCACATGAGTTTGGAGCGTGGCATCTTTTTTGTAGTCTTTCAAAAAGGTAAAACATTTGTGAGGAATGGATTAAACTTTATCTCTGTCTGCTCTAACAGGAGAAGTTGCAAACATTAGCATGTCCGGCTAACGCGAAGTAGCGTTACCTCTGGTCTTATTCCCACCAGGGGTTAAACTGACCCTCACCCTCTTATTACCCTCTACATTTTTGGTGATGGTTTCTGAGGTGGTGGGCATGTCAGAGTCTCTTGAGTGAAGTTACACAATGATTCATTGTGGCTCTCATAGTGTCTGTATACTTGGGAAAATAATACAGCTAACTGGCCAATATGTTTCAATAATACATACTAAACTAATTTACTGTTATGGATAGGTGCTGCACAGTGATTTAGTAGGTTAGTTAGCTCAAATTATTGCACAATGATTCATGGGTAGCCTCCTTATGTGTCACGGACCCTCTGTTGATGGCTTAGAGGATCTAAGAATAATTTGAAGACACCCGATACCAGATTAAGAATGATAATAGAGCTTTTGTTGCTATTACATTTATAAGATGGATTCTCATTGTTCCAGCTAGGGCTACTTTTGGAAAAATATGCAAGGAAACCATTTGTCTCCCCACCAGGCAGCAGCTTGAACATATGTATTCTCCTCTTGCTTTGGTAAAACAAAGGACCAATGATAAACTTCTCTTTTTACTGCAGACTCCTCCCAAAGAATGATAGAGACATCGGTGAGACGCAACCCCCCTCTCCTGTTTTAAGCTCTCTCTTTTCCCCTCATCTCTCTTCCACTTCCTCTCCTATATGTATTTCCCCGTGCTTCTCTGTCACTCTTCCCCATCTCTCCTTCTCATTCCTTTAATCTCCCAATTTCCATCGTTTTCTTCCTCCGTGTTGAACTTGAGCAGACTCTGCAGTGTGTTTCCCCTTCATTCAATTGCATCTCTGTAAACCCAAATCCTGTTGCCTCTCTCCTCTTCTCTTTTCTCTCACCTCCTCATCCTGACACTCCCTCTGTCTTCATCCTTTTCGTCACCCTCTTTCTCACTCAGCCTTCTCATCCTTCCTCCTCCTCTTCCCCTTCCCCCCTCTCCTCTCTGCCTGTATCTCACTCTGTCCTAGTTTCCACAGCCTGCGTTATGAATTATGTGCAACTAGCTTGCCTCATGAAAGAATCATCTTGGCCGATGAATAATAGATGTCGAGGAGAATAGAAGTGTAGGTTACAAACTGTGTTTACCCTCGCTGCCTCATCTACTGCCTTATTAATTTCATCATAGTTAAACAACTGACTGACTGACTCATTTTATCAAGCACCATGCTAGTTAAAAAACAGGCAGTCACTGTGATCCCAATTCTGCCAGATATGGGAAGTACAAATATACTGGGTCACTGCCTCACACTGCTTTATTGATTTCATCATAGCGTTAAAACTGTCACCCACAGTTTTATAAAATCAACTGTACTGAAAAAGCATTATGGCAGACACAATCTTGGATGCTATCTTATACATTTCATCACAGTTATCACCTTTAAAAAAAATCATGCAGTCTTAGAAAATAATATGATTCAAACACTCTGCTGCTCAAACACTGATGTCTGACTGAGATGTTATCAATGACAGGTTAAAGGTATAGTATGGATTGTTTATGAGGTATTTATCCATGAGGTATTTATCCATAGTTATTTATCCATAGTTTGCAGAAGCAGAGAGGAGAACTAGCATGGAAGCTAAGAAATGTACCGCTGTGGACAGTGCGTTGCAGCCAATATTGTAATAACTACCATTAATGTAATAACTGCCCAATTTTTTCCGTTCTTAATGTGAATAATTAAAGTAAAATAATACACGTAAAAATAAAAAAAATAAAAATAAAACAATGCCCTGAACCAATAATAATAAATTTTGCCAGAAGTTATTACATTATTAGCTGGCTTAAAAAATCATTTAAAAAATGTAATAATATAATATTATATTATCTTTATATCACTTTATTTATTTATTTATTTATTTTTTCTTATTGGCTATAAAGTGTCACACTTCCATGACACAAAAATCAAACAAAAAGCAGTACCTTTACTGTTGATTCTTTCAAGTAGCTGCTCAAAATCTCAACTTTTGACAAGTTATTCAGAGTCAGGACAAGTATTCAGGGGTCAGGACTCATCAGGTGTTTGAACAGCCATTTGAAAGAAGTAACAAGAAGGTTTAGAGTTATGAAAGTCTGATAATAAATAAAACTGAAACATAGTGATATGTAAGTTTAAATCTGTTATTACATTATAGGCTCCATTTACACTTTTAATGATTTTGTTTAACCCAGCTTATAATGCAATAACTTCTTATGTAATGCTTTGATGTTTTAAAAACATGGTTCATATTCTCCCATGGAGTTTGATTGGTTTGGAGAGAGCAATATTTGGCTTATACAGTGGTTTACCCTTGCAAAACACTATGGTGGTGATGGTATAAATATTCTAAATATAGCATACACTTAGAGTGATATAGACCATTTTTGAGTGGCTGACCCCGTCCACAGAAGTACATTGCTTAGCTGCCATGCTGGTCCCTTCTGCCTCTCCAAACTGGGGGCATGTCGACCTTCATCTACTGCAGGTATTACACTGTCTATCA
Organism: Lutjanus campechanus; assembly: GCA_027495735.1. NCBI lineage: Eukaryota > Metazoa > Chordata > Actinopteri > Lutjaniformes > Lutjanidae > Lutjanus > Lutjanus campechanus. The sequence goes on from JAJHUR010139230.1 coordinate 3,383, forward strand.
TTAAGTACCTCATACAACCCTGCATCATATAATCTGAACTATCCCTTTAAGAGCTGTCATCCACCTTCCTCTACTGTAGTTGAATTCCTCTGTACATTATTAGCGGTGAAGATGAGGCAGGATTTGTTAGATCGACCCCCGGCTCCTCCTGCCTCCTTCCAGCCACACGTCGAAGTGAGCAGCAAATTGCTGCCGGCGGTTAGGCCGACTCTGAAAGAGAGGTAAATTGTAAAGTGCTCTGGATAAAAGTGCTCTATAAATGCAGTCAGTTTACTAAATGTGTCATTAAGTGGCTCATTCTACTTGATTACCTGCTTATAGTTGGAGCAGTCATCCATCTTTTGAGAACTTATTCTTGCAAGAGAAGGCATTCAATCAATATGATAAGAGAAAGAAAGTGACTTTTTCTCACATTAACAAATTTGTGATTCTTCCTTTTTTACATTCACAATGACTGTATATAAACATTGATGATGCATCTTCACTTCCTCCCATCATATAAAGATTAAGCCACATACAAGCGCTGCCATCTTGCGCTAATGTCACTCAATGTTATTGAGGTCTCACCCATACACACGGCTGATTCAGTAACTTGGTAAAGTTTGGGGAAAAATTATTATCGTGGTTGATAAAAAAAGCACATCAACTGCAGATCTGTGAAACTATACAAACACATGAATGTCTATCCTGCATCATGCCCACCCTCAACCCCGAACTATCCTTACTTCCTCCCTCGCTATGTAGTATGTAGTATGTAGTACCGACTGCATTGGCACTGGAGGATGTCTTAGTTTTTTGTTTTGCTTCATGATATTACTTGTCTATTTTCTCATTCTGTGACAAACGATAACTGTCACAGTATGTCCAGCAGGGTAGCAGAATAAACAAGAGACTGGACTCAAACATAGATAGGAAGAGCTAGTGCAGTTTACAGGATTTAATAAACTAAAAGGAGGGCAGGCCCAGGTCAAAATAGTCCAAAGGCAAACCAAAGGGGCAGGAAGGAAAACCAAAGTCCAATAAATCAGGCCAAAAATGAATTATAAGTCCAAAACACTGGGAAAATATAAGGCTATGATGCTAGCCGCAGAGACAAAGACAAATTAGCAAAGAAAGGTGGAACAGTGAAACAAAGGCCGGTAAAAAGACAAAGACGGGAAGAGGAGTAATCAAAGACAAATGAGGGGAAGACTCCTACAAAATAAAACAAAAAATAACTGAACAAAAACTGACCTGAACCCAAAGATATAACAAAAATATATTCCTACAGAATGTATTGGGCTGCAGTCTACTTGTTCCTTCAATATTTCAGTTGACAGGCTGGTTAATTTAAAAAAAATCAGTGCAGAAACAGAGTTTCCCCAGATTCTTTGTCAAAACCTGCATCCTACATTACCAACAATGCAGCTTGATTACAAACAGTTCCATTGGAGATTCATAGCAGCTAACCCCCAGAGTTTTTTGTTTTTTTCATTTTGAAACTTCAGTCTTTGGCCCAAAGCAACGCAAACACACACACAAACAACAGGTGTCATGCAACTAGATTCCACTAAATCCTACATATTGTTCCTATTATCCATGACCTGACACTTGTGAGAGGTGGAAGTTTCAACCCCCAAACATAGACAACAAAAGATGTGAAGTGAGACAAAACTAGAAGCTGCACACTAGGCAGTGCAGATGTAGCAAAATACGCATCTGTGGTTGCAGTGTTTCAGTTTCAGCAGAAAACGCACATGAATCCACAAACTGTGCGATTCCTTCTATAGTGCCACAGCTGTCAAATGTTGGCAAGCCAAGAGAAGCAAATATTTGCTTAGCACACCTTAAGAGGTCCTTAGCTGACTATACCGTGATTAGATAACAAGCTAGCATGAAAGAAAAAAGATCATGTTCATCAGTCATGAATTTATTAGCTGATATTCAGAAAAAGCACAGAAAGATACCGACAAAAAGACATCTGAGACGGATGAATACATTTGCATATGCAATCAGCATTCCAGTTCACAGCTGCTATTATATAATGTCTGTGATACTCAGCGACCCCTTGTATTGAGTGCATCACCTATCAAGGTGAAACGATGTGGTGTGAGACATCAACAACATTTGCCGTGTTTTCTTAATGGCTCATCCGATATATAGGTCATGCTATCATGCATTTGTCATACAGTTTGAGTTCAACATCCTGCGCAGAACATCTCAGTGATTTTTTATATTTCTTCACACAAACAGGACGGGGCTGTTATTGGGGGGAAAAAATGTTAAAATGGTGTATCCTGTGTACACTCGGAGACTGGCTGGCAAGCAAGCAAGGAGAAAGAGAGCCAGGGGTAGAGAGAGTTGTGTGGTAATTATAGATCAAGAGGATGGTAATTCTACTGAGTCTCTATCCCTATAGGGTGGGGGATGAGGGGAGGGAGGGGTGAGAGAGGAAGAGACAGCGGAGGGAAAGAGAGAGAAGGGAAAGACTCAGGGGGAGAGAAAGAACGGGAAGAGAGACTCAGGATGAGAAATGGAAAGGAGGGCGAAACAGAGAAGAAGGGGATCAGGAGGAGGAAGGAAGAAGTGGGAGAGAAGAAGAAGAGGGGGAAGGAGGAGAGGGGGGGAGTGAGTGGAAGAGGAAGTGAAAGAAATGGGGAGAGGAGAGACGAGGAAGAGAGAGGATTTAAAATCTAAGTAGTCATTTAGTGATATACATTTATTTAGTCATATAATACAGCTTTTTTTTACACATTAACACATACGTCAGGATTAGACTTTCATTGCACAGAAAGAAAACAACAATAAAACAAAAATTAATCAGAAAAAAACTTTATCTTTATGATTTTTTAGAAACTTTTAATTTCTACCCATATCAAAGTTTGTTACACCAGATTGCTGCTGGTTTCAGAGGGTTTTGTATAGATGGTAACCGTAGATTTGTGATCTCTCGCGCATGTGCACTTTATTCAGCACAAGCTTTAAAGATGTCGGGTCATATTTAAAAAAGTGACTGTCTGTGTAAGGAGGAGGTTGCGGTGGATGAACGGGTCGCAGCCAGCAGTCTGCGGTTTGTGTCTTGTGTGAAACCAAAAGTTCCAAACTTTAATTTGTTGACTTGTTATTTTCAGTTTTTAGTTGCAGTTTGGTTTATGCACCAAAACATGGTAAGGTTTAGGAAAATATCATGGTTTGGGTTGGAATAATAAGTCAGTGATGACTAGCTCAACCATATATTATTATAAAACCTTATTACTTGGGATTTCACAAGGGACATAAATCTGGCAGAAACCCAAGAAGGCAAACTTCTCCCACATGCGAGCCACTTCAAAATATGAATAAACAATGTGTACAAACCTTATTTTGCAAAATTAAGGTTACAATATAGACAAAACTGTGTCAAACAGTGATAAAGTGATGCTTTAAACAGAAATGATGAAAAACAGTAATGTCACCATTCTGCAGCTGATCAATGGTCTGTAATGAGCACACACCGTATAATTACCAGTTACAGTTATCAAAGTTTGTCAATTGTGCAACATATTGTAGTTGCAAATGCCTACCTTCTGTCCAGGTGGCCTGTTATAAAGTCATAAAGAGCTTTAATTCAGTACGATCACCCAACATTATAAACACTTCAGTACACCATAAATGCTCTGAGGGATCATATAAAAGTTGGATTCACCGACTAGTAGACGCCTTGGGTCATGCTGGCAGTGTAATGTTCATTGAGAAACACTGTTTGACGCCATATTTTCATTAAACTACTTTGTGACTTCTCCAACTGGTCCAAAGATGTCAGTCAAATGATATCCGCCATTATTTAAGATCTCCAGTGCTTTTAAATGTTTGAGAAAGCACAGTTTAAATCATTAATGACAGAGAGCACTACAAAACAACATGTTGTGTCCTTCATGGCACTGATAATGCAACCGGACAAAGATTAGAACAACCTCTCGTCTCTTATTCTAACTCCCGATTCATCTCTGTCATCCAATCACTGACGTGTGTTCCGACCATCTTTAGAGCTTCTTAATACACTGGCCCATTTTCGTCTTTTTCAGTTTTGCTCCTGAAGGCAGGGGTATTCTCAGATCCTCTTCTACAGAGAGATCTGCTCCAGCCTTGGTTCGTGCGATCCATTCTGCACCAAAAATTACTACAGTAAGTCATGCAAATGTCATATTCATGTGTGGCCTCTAGTTCTCTTGCAGAGTTGTATCCTAAATGTCAGAATCACTTTATGTCTTTCGAGATGATTCAGTTAACTTCATGTCTTAAATTCCTGCTTAATTTTGCAGTGAGACACACAGAAGCCCAGTCATTTCTAATACATCAATCCTACAATGGAAACAAAGGATATGTAATAATTAATGAGCATTAGGTATTTGGTTGTGGGGGGGGAATAAATACTGGGAAAGGTTACTCACTACACACATGTGCCTGTGTCCTACACACACACACACTGTGTAAAATAACCACAGACACTGGAGCTGCTAATGTAGGTAATGGAAACTTATAATCACCACCAAACCCCTTCAGCTAGACCAACCACTTGTACTACGTGCCCTGCAGTATTCATACAAGATAACAGAAAACAAAGAAAATGTGGTGAGTTCACAGGATTGATTAATACTTTCACCACAGTGCATCAATGAAATGACAATGGCAATAAAAGAGCCATCTAACCCCACGGTGGCTCAGGAAGGACATTTTCACTACTGGCTACACTGGCATAAGTCAGTAGAGCTTTTCACATTCCACTTAGCCCAGGGATAAAAGCTTTCTTAGCTTTCTTCTTCTCATAATCCCGGCAGATTTTTGAACTTTGACTTCAGCCTTAAGTTTGCTCTCCCTGTTCTGGAGCTGTTTGTGGGGTTATTCCCTGAAAATTTAGTAAGCACGCGGCTAAGGGTGGCCATGTAAAACAGGGCTGAAGACTCTCAATCTACAGTGTAAACATTAGTTGCGAGATCCAACAGACATTTAACCCAGGGCAAGTAGAAGAATTGCACAGCCCTGGGCTTAGGTTAACCCTGGGTTAACAATGTGTGTTACCCAAGGGCAACTCTTAGCCCAGGGCTATCCTTAGCTATCCTTAGAATATGCACTCTGAAAAGCCCTAGTTATGCCTCCTGGGAAATTTATCATTGATCAGTAAGGTCTCACTCCACCCTATCTCTGTTGGTATTCTCAAATGTAGGTGATGAAAAATCATCCCCACCGACCCCAACATGTCAGATACCCAGATATTTAGTCATCGCCCCATGGTGTCTCATACAGACGTTCACGATGCTGAAAGAGACACATCAGGCTTTCAAGTTACTTCAATGTAAACCTGCAGCTCCATAAGACACCCTGGGCTGTTGACGTAGTATAAAGAGGGGGAAAATCTACATCCGGTAAGAGGTGGGGAGGGTGGATGGCTCAATAAACAACAATTTTCACCAAGGAAACTGGGGTTCATGTCCAGTGTAAAACCAAAACATTATTAAAAGTGGTAAAGTACATAACGCTACGTGTGTCACATGTCTTTCATCTTTTGTGACATCATGTGATGCATTTAACGTTACATGCTTATTGCAACCCCAAACGTGGTCTTACCCTTAACCTACCCATATAGTTTTTGTGCGTAAACCTACCCAAACTATGACCATTTCACAACATTAACTGTGTTAAAAGAGACTCTCTGACAGCATCTGACAAAGCCGCTAAAGTGTCTCAGCATGAGACACTTTAGGAACGGAGACAAAACGTTGGTATTTTGATGAGTTGGGATGAGAATGGTTTGTCCCAGCTAATAAAAGTGGGACAGGCCCTTAAAACAGGTATCCCCATAAATACACAAGATCTATTTATAAATGTTATATATATCTTTATATTCTTTTAAACACTATTTAGGCAGTTTTTGGTTTTATTCCTCTTAACTGAAATAGTTTCACAGAATTACTTTTTCCTCTCCAGAATGTCTAAAACCACCAATTTCCGCAGAGCACTGTGGGAACACACTGAATGTGACAAACATTTCAATGTGTCTAGAAAGTAATATCCAACTCTCCCAAACTGAATTCATTTGCAGCTTTTATAACTCACTGTTTTGAGACGATGGTTCCATCATAGACAGATTGTCATATTCAATGAAGTCAGCTTCACTGTTTCCCTGACTCTCGGTAACAGGAGGTTCAGACACCTGCTGGTGTCGGCTGACTGACTGAGCTCAGTCTGTCGTCCTTCCCAAGAAGTCCTGCGATAAAAATCTTATTTTGAGTTTTATGATTGGACTCAACTTGTGCTTTCTTTTGTGCAAGAAAATAGAAGAAATAAACGACCAAGCAAAGGGAGAGCACACAAGAAAGAGTGGGGTGTCCATCGTGGCAGGTTTAAAGGAGTCAGAAACAGAAAGATAGTATAACAGGGGCAGGCTCAGGTATAAAATGGAAGAAAGCAGAATGAAGAGTGATAGAGGTGAGACATAGAAAAAGCAATAAAAGAAAAAGTTGATACAGAGGGAAAGAGAAAGACATAAAAGAGACAAGAGAGGAAAAAGACTACAAAAGCAATAGAGAGGCAGAGGAACAGAGTGAGAGAAATGAGCCTGCCTGCTCTCTTGTCTCTTTAAGCTGAGATATCTCAATATTGACACAGCTAGCTGCACACAGTACAGTCTCCTTGGTTGGAGTCAGGAGGATACAAGCACAGCCTGCATCCACACTTAAAAGCTCCAACACCTCATTGATGTTTCAATCCCCCCAAGGATCTACATCAGGACAAAGCTTTAAGTCCTGCTCTTCTTCAAGCTGAATATCAAAAGTTTTTTTTATGTGGTGTGAATGTAAATATTAGATCAGATCTGTTCTTTACCTCTCCTCCTTGGAGGCATTCAAAGCCACAGAAAGATGTGTGTCATTTTTTTAATGCTTAACTTTTAGTTGCCAAAAATCTGACATTCTGCACTTCAGTGTTGGAGGATGAACTGTGATTTCAAAAAAGAGAAAGTGTTTTCTCAAGTTTAAACAAAGGATACCCAAGTATATTTTCTGGAGTATGTGTTTAGAAATAGGTTTTGTGAAACTGCAACAATTTAAGTTGTAATTAGTGTATTAAGAGTGCTTCAGATATGTCATAAATGAAATTGTTACTATGTTGCCCTAGTATGTCATGTATTTCTGGAGTAGCTTTGGTGAAAAAACAGGCAATAGTCTTGATCATATAGAGGAGCCTTAAAAACAACCAGCAAAGTTTCAAATGACAAAATAAAGAATTGTTCTATTGTAAATCAGCGATAGAAAGGTAATATTTTTCAGCACTGGCCAAAGTACTTTTTAGGTAGCCCAATTATAAACTTATATACAGACAAACAATACAGAAAAGGCTATTTAATATAACTAACACTGTCTCTCTTAACTGTGATACTTGTGTTGTTTACTTTTCCCTTGAAAAGGTAAAGTTGAAAGTTGAAATTGTTTCCAGTCAAAAATGAGCGAGACTTTTTGGCTAGTTAAGGAAACTGGCAGCACACACCACAGGACATTGTGTCCTTAGATGCATCATATTCTAGCCACTTAAACTCCTGCTTCCATTTACTACAAAATATTTATTGTTGTTTCATTTTTTTCATAGTTCCCTGTGTGTTTCTGATTCTTCTTTAAGGATTATGTCAGCAGGGGCGGATTTAAGCATTTTGGGGCCTACGGCTAACGCAGGCATTGGGCTCCCCTTCCGGGTCCTCCACCTTTGAATAAATAACAAGTCATAAAGATAAACTATTTTATGGTGGAGTGGGGAAGATGAATTTAGGAGTCTCACAGCCTCAGGAAAGAAGCTTTTCCGAAGTCTGGAGGTACGACATTGGATACTTCTGGGATGGGTATATGTCCAACCCTGGTAAATCACACAAATATCTATGAATACGATGTAGAGTTAGATTTAATTTAAGATAATGATTCTGAGAAAGGGCGGCACGGTGGCGCAGTGGTTAGTGCTGCTGCCGCACAGCAAGAAGGGCCTGAGTTCGGCTCCCCGAGCCGGCAGGGCCCTTCTGTGTGGAGTTTGCATGTTCTCCTCGTGTCTGCGTGGGCTCTCTCCGGGTACTCCGGCTTCCTCCCACAGTCCAAAGACATGCAGCATAATAGGTTAATTGGTGACTCTAAATTGCCAGTAGGTGTGAATGTGAGAGTGAGTGGTTGTTCGTCTCTATGTGTCAGCCCTGTGATGAACTGGCGACTTGTCCAGGGTGTACCTCGCCTCTCGCCCAATGTCAGCTGGGATAGACTCCAGCCCCCCAGCGACCCTCACGGATAAGCAGTTACAGAAAATGGATGGATGGATGGATGGATTCTGATAAATAGTTTGATGCAGCTAATGATCTTATCTTTGTGAGAGCTGAGGCAATTCAGACAATCTTGAATCCTTTGAATGTCTTCTCCTGCATTATTAAAGCATTTGCACACTTTGAGAATGACAAAATAATATGTGGTATTTTCAGTAATTTTCAATACCCCTTGTCTCCATGGTGCAACTAAATAAGCAAAGATGTTATCGTCAAACTATTTTGTATAAACTTATTGGTATTGATCAAACACATGTTCACTTGGTGCTACCGGCAGCTGATTTCCTTCACCTCCTCCCCACTCCCTCCCCACTTCTCTCCTTTGACTGGTCAATGCATCACCTCTAATCCAATGGCTTCATTAAATGATAAAGAATGGCTTTAATGAGCACCCCTGTACATTCACAGAGAGGTGAGAAAGAAAGAAAAGGGGACCTAAAGAAACAAGTGCAGCGGAAGACAAATGGGTAGAGAGAGAAAGTCAGGGAAAGTGTAAAGAGTAGGTCAGAGGGAGAGAAAGAGATGAGAGAAGAGAGGGAGAGCTGCTATTGTTATGTTACAGTTTTGATTTGGTATACAGAAGCAAATAAATAATATCCAAGTCACACAAGTCTCACCATTTATGAAAAAGACAAGTATTGAGAATTTTAAGGACATTAAATATTCGATATCAGACTAAATATTACTTAAGGTCAAAACCCTGTCGCTGAACTCAGTGGCCCCGGCTTAATTTGTGTCTGAGCATCAAGCTCATAAAAGTCTGCAAACGTCAATCCACGCTTGATGTCCCCCCAGCCAGACCATGAAATACCCCAATAGTCTGGATCTAAAGTGATAACACATTCATTAATATAAATCCAATTCTCATTGTCAATACTAATTAGTAAAGTTTGACAGAACTGTTACAGCAGGGCACAGAGGTTCAAACTTAAAAAAGGCAAATAAGGCAAAGCGTTTCTGTAGTTCTAAGTGTGTTGAATTGGGTGTATGTATGTAGTGTATTTGGATTTATGTATTTGTATCATGCATATTATATATGCAGTGATTCTGAGAGAGAATGTGTGAGATGAACAACTGAAAAATACAGTTCGAACATGACTGGTCAACACAAGGTGTAACTATCATGGTAATGTGGATTAGGTTCCACATTCCCTCTCATAACTAATTGTAGTAAGAGAAAAAAAGACAGAAGCCAATGAGGGATCATGCAGGGCTGTTGTGATGACGGAATTTCCCCCGCAGTTATTTATGTTGGTTCAACAGCATGGTATGAGGTATTAGCTTGTTTTAAATAAGCTTGTATTACTTTGTTTTCACAAATGATTTAATTTATGACAAATTTGTTACAGTAATGCTAATTGTAATGTTATCTGTGGATCTCATCTCACTGCCCAATGGGCAACTTTATGGTCTGAGAAAGCCAGCTGCTGGGTGCTAATCTCACATCACACGCTGCTAATGAATTCCGGCAGTTTGAATGTTTCTTTTTCATATGTAGCTACCTCCAGGGCATGTGTATGAGGCAAATTTACATAGAGCCGCAAAATACGAGCACACCGCCAAGAGAGCAGAACTGTCTGGCTCCCGCACAGCAACAAAGCTGACACAGCTCGTGCTGCACTGTAAAGTTTCACAAAAAGCAACATGACAAAAACAGTGAGTGGCATCTTCTCCATTTCTCTCATTATTTAGTTGACTGCAAATGATGCTCAACATTCACACAGTTTCTCTTGACTGTCCCTCAATATTACAACATCAGATCAACATCTCCTTACATCTTACAGCTTCCAAGTTGGGTCATGGACAACTGGTATTGATCCATCCGTAGGCTTGAACCATTACTGGTCCTTGTATTGCTTGACATATTTCATGAAGCATTGATTCATTCATTTAACACTGATTAAAGTAATGACGGAAAAAAACAAGACATGAACACTGTGGTTGCTTGCCATCCGCTGCAGCTGGCTTGTCAATAGCGCATTATTTATTTATCTATTTATTTATTGTGACATGTCCTTGTCACTGTACTGGCCACTCACCAGGGCTTGTGCACAGAGAAGGTGGGAATCTAGATGTGTCCACACTGCTGTCTCTTCAGGCTTACAGTAGGGTTAGCAGCCCATATAAGGAGCCCATACTGTATATGGAGCATTTGGTAAATTGAGAGGAAAGTGAACCTGGTGGCCCTAGAGTTGTTCTGGGAGTTGTGATATTATTGCTGAGAAACCTCTTGGAGCTCTCTCAGGGCTCCTTAGAAATTTATGAAGGACATCAGAGGCAGTTTCGCTCTTGACAATAAAGTGAATGAGTGACAACAGGACGGAGCTCAAAGCAAAAACATCTGGTGACTATTGATTATTCTCAATAGTTCTGGCATGGATTGGTCCAAAGTGGCACTTGGCACTAGTAAATTGTAAATTTACAAGGACAGTTGGTAGTGCTTTCCACTTTTGGCAAGATGCAAACAGAATGGGTGCCATCCATATAAAATATAAAAGTGAAATTTACCTGCTGTTCAAAAACATGCTTGCTTTAAGGTTCATGGTAAGGCTCATTTATGCCCCCTTTATCCGTGTCTATCGTTTAGCATAAATGAGGCATATAGTCACATCTCAGTCCTTGTACTAACACTTTGAGAATAAACTTCTAAAAGTTGGCTGATGTGATCTAACTAACCAAAATTGGCAAACTAATCTGGTTTTAAGAGTTAGTTTTTATTGTGTGATCATGTCAGTTTTCCGAATTAATTCTATCTACAGTGGAAAACACTAGCTTATTACTTCAACTTGCCCAACTGATGGTGACAGGACGGCCGTCATATACAAGCCCTGGTCAGTAGCTGCAATATACATGTACATGAACTGTGTGCGTGTGTGCGTGCATGCCGTGTGTGCCCTCTCATCTCTCTGATCCTCTGCTGCTCTGAGATGCCCACTTAAAGCCTTTCAACCCGAAGAACTCTCACACGAAGTTTGTTGCTGTCACTCGATGCACCAACAAACAAGCCTGCTGCACCAACAGTTCCCACGCGAAGCAATCACGCACACATTCCCATGTGGGAGCCACTCTCTCTTCCTCTCGCTTACACGTGTCAGTCTTCCTCAGTCTTCCTCCTTCCCCTCTTTGTTGGGGGTAGGAGTGATGGAAAGGTCTTGAAGGATCAGGCCAGGATATGAAAGGACAAATGGTGCTCATTAATTAAACATATCCCACAGTCAAATCAGATTCTGTGATGATGGGCAGGGAACACAGGGGTGCGCTGGATGACAGAGCAGCTGGCCTGAGGTAACTCCTGTGGCCGCCATGTTTGCGTGCAAACTTCCACTTAGTGTTCATGTTCACAGCAGTGTAAACTCACAGGCTGAGGCAGGCCTCAGTGTGTGTGTTAATGTGTGGGTCTGCGTGTGTGTTTGTTAGGCTGTGTGTATGCCGGGGCTCATATTTTATTGACGTCTACTCCTCAGAGGGCGGCTAAAGCTGGCACTGTGTGTGCCTTCAGAGAGCTGTGTGTTTTGGCTGAGGGGAACTGTAGCAATCACACACAGATAAAAACATCACAATACAGAGAACAAGGATACCTCAACACAGGAACCGAGGGGGGGAAGAGGGCTAGGAAGCAGTGGTGAGGGTGCACACACACACAGGCACGCTCTCACACACGCAGATGCTGGATCTGCACACTTGTGTGTGATTACAAGATTTTACAGAGATGCTATTATCAGTTTTGGTAGGGTTGCTTTTAAAATGTATTCCACTGCAGATTACTAAATACATGCCTTGAAATGTAAATTGTAATGTATTTCATTTGGTTACTCAAGTTGAGTAACATATTATTATTACTTTGGATTACTTTTGGAGTACTTAAAAATGTTGTTTGCTGAGCGCATTTTTGCTCGTCACTCTGAATGTAGTTAACACTTGCTTTTAGGAAGAGATTCACTGGAGAGATTCCTTTACTGTTCTCTCTTGGTTACACAGAGCACTAATGGTGGTAAATAAATGCAAGTAACCAGTAACATTAGAGCAGCTTATGCATACCACACACGTCCAAATGAATTACTAGGGAAAGAAACTTGAGCGTTATTTTTAAAAATCTGCTTTAATTCTCTTTCTACTGCATACATTGCTATATTATTTTAGTATTTTTATATTTAGTATTATTCAAGTATAATTACATTATTTTAGTGTATCAATATTATTTTGTTGACAACTGTAAAATTGTATCATTCCCAACCACCAGTGGGAAGCAACTAGTGTCTGCCTGTAAGCTACACTTTTATTGCCTGTGGTTTAGACAGTTGTATTTAGTAGAAGAAGACTGACAGGGAGCTGTTTTGTGAACCAACTGTCGCTACAGAAATTAATACATTATTAAATGATGAACAGTTTATATTATACTATGATGAAAAGTAGGCTTACATCACCTGAACTGCCTTGCACCATGTAAAGTTGGGTGATGTTACATCATAGAGTTAGCTAGTTGTTAGCCAACTACCGAGCATGTCAAGTCAAATTATAACGTCAGCGTTCGACCCTTATTAGCACGCTAGCATGCCAAAAAAGAGCTTAAAGTTACCTCAAGGTGTTTCTTCAAATTAGACGTGGAGTCTTTTGATGCAGAAAGCAGGTTGTTGATGTCAAACAGAGCTGCTCTGCACAGCACCATGTGTGTAGATAAAATGTTTCCTATATTTCTATGCCAAAAACACATTCCTGACAGTGTCCCATCTGTGCATCTCCTCTTGCCTGATGTATGGCAGGTATACTGCAGGTAACAGTAACTTTCATATTGTGTTGATTTTGGAGGCACCTGTGGACAAAATTGGTTGTGTTTCCTAAAATCAAATTTTCTGAGGAAAAATCCCCTCTAATTTTGCCTGTGAAAATATATATGTACAGGGCTCTTTCATCATTAAGAATAACAATCTAGAAATAACCAGTCTTCTTGCAGATGGTCTCATTTGGTTATGTAGATCATATAGAGGCATTAGTGTTAAATTTAGACTGTTTCATAAGCAGTTAAAAAAATCCTTGTTATAGCTTTAATCTCTTCATCTATTAAATGTAGTTATATTACACATGTCTGAAATACATATGAATTAAAAAAATAAATAAGACAGACAAAAAATATTAAGCAATCCCCTTAAGTAATCTTAATTCTAAAGACTGACTGTATTCAGAATAACACCAGTTTAAACTGTAACGAAATGCAGTTACTTATATTTTGCATTTTAAATACAGTACGTAATGCAATTGTTTTACGTTACTCCCCAATAATGGCTATTACAGAAAGTTGTATGGACACATGTACGCACAGAAACCCACACATAATCAGGGATGCAAAGTCACATGTACTTACCCATAGGGGAGAGCATCTCCCTGTTAAAAAGATGCAAGCACACGCTCACTTAGTTGTTATGTATGAGCATGGACACAATAAATAACATTCATACCCATACACAGTGTATATGGCTTCCCTGAGTTTAATAAATCCTTTGGTTGCATGCATGGAAAGTTCTATCAATCCTCTCCTCTCCTCTCCTCTCCTCTCCTCTCCAACATCTGTGATAGCAGCTGGGTGCAGATTCTGTCCTGAAATAGCTGCCTAATATAATCACAGCTAATAGCATTATACTTCACACTATTTACATACTGGCTGAATAAATAATCTCGCCCCCATCCTCTCTCCTAAACCTCCTACACCTGTGTTTGCTACCTCCTTCTCTATATCTGTACCTCACATCTACTTCTGTTTTTTTGACCTCCTGTCCTTCTTTATTTATTACCACTCTACCTCTCGCTGTATGTCTGTTCCCCGCGATTTGAGCAGTCAAACAAAAAGGGACAGGAGGGATATATGAATTAATTAAATAAGATCAGGCTGTCCACTCATTAATGTTTGCTGTCTCCTTCTCATTTTAGGCACAGCTGCACACATACACTCTAAAGAACACACATGCATGCACACAGAGTGTTTTTGAGAGACCTGCCTCTCTCAGCAGTGTTATGAAGCTGTCATCAGCAGCTGGAGGTAATCGGGGTCACAGGGCAGGAAATGTTTGCGCACCTTGTGTGTGTGTGTGTCTGCCGGTACGCACGTGTCCTTGTCACCTTAACTTACTGAATCAGAGCCATTATTGATGGGTCTAAAGGCAAACATACACGCACAGGAATTGAGACCATTTCACCAGTGCGACAAACTCTTTACCTTTTAGAATGAAACAGCTTAAGCTTTTTACGCTCAAAAGAAACATGAAATGCTTTCCCAGTCTCTGTTGGAAGAACACTAAGACCTTATTATGGCATCACGCTCAGTTTTGACATAGTTTTGATATATAATTTGTGCTTTCTTTGTGAATTTTCGATGCTGAAAAGCCTGAATATTTAAACACTGAAGGTGCCAGTGAGAAGTGATTCAAAGCAGTTTTGGGACTTGGTTTTTGATGGCAATTTATTCCTTTAATAAGGCTGATATCTGTGTGGATAAATAAAACTGCTGCCAGTTACTAACTCGTTCTGGAAGTATGTGGCAACATTATTAGGAAATTATAGCTCACAAACAGCTTTTTTAAAAGTGTTTTCTTAAACATCTGTAGAAGAACTGATGATACACTATATAAAAATATTTCCTTTACTGCTCGCCATAACAATTACATCATGAAGCTCATTATACAGTAATGAAAAGTCTGCATTTTATTATTATGATATATGCAGTAATAACTGCAGTCATTAAACTGTATTTTGTGCTCAGAGAATAAGCAGGAAATACATATTCATTTATAGACCATTAATTCAATTAAGATAATCAGTCCTTTCAGCAAATGCCCCAAAAGAACATACATTTATGTTGAATTATACAACACCGAGCAATCTGATCAGTCAACTACACATTTAGAGCTCTCTCCAATCAGCATGACAGCACACCGTGCTCATCACTGAAAATATTACTCTGCCTTGAGGCGGCTGTATTTGAAATGCTTTTATTCATGAAAATAAATCATGAATCACAGTGGGCCTATATAGAGTCCTGCTAAAGTAACATTTATAGAATAAATAAATCGACTTTCTTTACTGAATATAACCTGCTGTTATATTTGTGCCTCCCTTGTGTCAAATTTTCTGGCCTTAGTGAAAATGTTATCTTTTTAAAGGCTAAATGCCATCAAATATGAATGGAAGCAGACTATTTCATTAGTTAAAACATGCTGTGAATTTTGAAAATAACTACATCTGTAGCATTTCAATACATTTTGACCTTTGGACTTTACACAGCTCTGGAGTTATTGTAAATGTTTGGATCACACAGAAACTGTGTTCACCATGCTCTGTCAGCTTACACGGTTCTACTAGCAGTAGTAGTAGCTGATTCTGTCCATGTAAACTGTATTTTTTCTGCAGATTCAGCAAGATTGAGCTAGCAAAGCAGTTTTGTGTTTATATGTGTGGTATTTATTTAGTTTGGGAAATCCCAGAACCTCTTGAAACCGTCAATTTTAGCTCAAGTTTTTTAGCTGACTCAACAGGGACTGGAAATCATCACTCTTGCTCGGTCGTTGCTACAGTAAGGGTCGGGCTACTTGCTGGAGTAGTAAACTCGATTTTATGACATATAAGTCTGACATGTCTGGCCAGTTCTTAAGCTATTAGTCAGAACTCATGTGAAAGAAAGTTTTTTTTTCTTTTTTAGAGTAAATTGCCCCAATACATGTACGCATTTTGATTACAGCTTTTATTGTGTTGGTAACAGCTGCTTGCATTATTACACAAGAGGGTGTGCATTACAGTCATGAACACTTCAGTGATGCTTACAGAACAGACCGCATCACTGTCTTTCAGTAATTTTGTATTCCATTTAAATGTGGCATAAATACAGTTCATGTTAGGGTGCCTAAAATAATTTTAAAATATAAATATTTTTGTTACAGTTAAAATACAAATTTTTACAGTTAAAATATACGTTTTGAGATGTTTCATGGATTATTCAAAATATAAAAACATAAATAATTCATTTTTATGTTAGACAATTAATGACCTGGAAGAGTTTGATTTCCTGTTGACCTCTGTGAGTTGGAGAAGAAGCAGGCTGACAAGAAAATGGTGTAGAGCGGACAGCAGAACACGTGTGATAGTCGGCACAGACCATGCGTATTGTGTATTTTTATACATACTGGACTGTGAACTGTTTACTGGTCACAGCGCTCTGGAGTGTGTGAGTTTGGGACTGTCTACTGCTGCTGAGGTGTGTTTTTTCGACCGCGAAACAAGTTCAGCTTAGTTAACTAGCCGGAGCTAAGCTAGCTGCACTGTCGTTATAGACGTGAGCTTCTTCTTCACCTGCACGGACGGGAGGAGCTTCAGCGGTCGTCGCGGAGGGTTTCTCCAGCTGAGGACGTTTTCCTGCCGGTGAGGGAGACTGCTGCTCATTGCTGCTGTGCTGCTGCAGTTTGGCCGGACGAGGGAGTGTTTATTCGGCTGTGGAGGAGCTGCGGTCCTGCTTTCTTCACACAGACACACGGAGGTGCTGCTGTCCCGGTTTCTTCAACACCCTGCTGCTCTGTCTTCAACATAAGGAAGGTAATAATGATCTGTGTTCTTCGTAAGCTCCAACATTAAAGCGCGCCATCAAACCTTAATGCAAGCTTGCTTAAAGAACAAACTAAAACAGAAAAGTGCACTTTAAAAGGTTACAGCAGACTAAATAAATACCCGGGTCTCTTTTTTATTTTCTTTATTATTTTTCATATTGCATTTTATATTTTAAAGTTTGCATTTCATTTAATATAAAGTCAAACGGAGATACGGTGTTTGTGTTGTTTTTCCATGGTACACTGTAAAAACTAAATTAAGTGCCATAGTTTATTTGCTTATACATATTTGGTCATCATACAAGGATTAACCCCTTAGCCTCTAATTTGACTTTAATAGAGTGCGATCATACATTACCCTAGACAGTTTTATTATACAACGAAGTGTCTCTTTCATCATTTTACCAAGTGCTGGTGTCTAAAAGGGTTTAATACTTTATTGAGTATTGCATAAAGTGTTTCTCTTATCACGAGGCGGTGGTGAAAGGGTTACATAAAAATGACATAAAGCACACCCTATCATATAATATTGCTTACGTGAAAAAAGTGGCTGTAGTAATTACAATGGGACAAGGGTTGAGAAGTGATGAGTTACAAGTAACACACACGAGTAAACACAAGTTTGTTTTTTTTTAAAGGAACCCATACTTTTCGTGTTCCTTTATAAAAACTGTACTTTTACTCTTTACTCAAGTATATTTTGAGAGATTGATTTATGCCTACCTATAGCCATGGATATCTTTTTACTGCTAAAATATTTTATATATGAATTAAACAACTAGCAACAAATCTAGCAAGGTAGCAACACAGTGTTTCTCCATCTCTGCTCACATTGTGCGCCAGGCAGGAGACTGACAGCTTTCACAATACTCTGTGTCTCTTTCACTCTGAAACTTTGCGACAACAGAAGAACAAGCAGACAACACAGAAGGATAAAAAAGGTAGGGCAGTAGAGAACATACTGTAGTTGCAGCAGCAATCACTGTCTTTCATTCATGTTTGCCACAAGCAAAACAAGTCTCTGGCCAACCCCCCACCCAACCCCAAACCACAATGTCTAGCCTTATTTTAACTCAAACCAGCCTAAAAACCTAACTTAGTTATTTTTGTGCCTAAAGCTGACCAGCGAAAACTGAACAGTGGTTTCAGGTCATAAAACAGATTTATTTCAATATCATTACAGTGATGTGCAAAGGTTTTGAAAGACACAAAGAAATAAGTTGTTGTAAGCTCTCAAGATCTTTTTTCCATCCCAATCAGTGGAGAGCGCATTTGTAGTGCAATCATCTGGCAGCTGTCTTTTAGAGGCAGCACTAAAACAGAACTGTTTCATTGAGTAAAAATAGATGATGCAGCTGTAAACTGGATAACCAAGCGTGAAAGTGACAAAATATTTCCATGTTCTTCTCAGCAGTGC
Organism: Lutjanus campechanus; assembly: GCA_027495735.1. Taxonomy (NCBI): domain Eukaryota; kingdom Metazoa; phylum Chordata; class Actinopteri; order Lutjaniformes; family Lutjanidae; genus Lutjanus; species Lutjanus campechanus. The sequence goes on from JAJHUR010139230.1 coordinate 21,693, forward strand.
TTGTAAAATTACACTCATTTCACCTCAGTGTTTGGTCATTTTCACACGAGACTGCGAGACAGATGCACAGTGGATAAATTATGAGAACCCTAACGATGGCAGCCATTGTAGCAGAGCAGCGAGAGCCAGCTCTGCTGTCAAATTATATGCTGTGATAAATAATATCTTCATTAATCATAAAAATAGCCTTTACCACCTGAGACAAACGGGGCAGCTGGTAGGCCAGACATGGGCCAGCCTGACCAATAGGAGATGTTTATACTGAAGAGACCAGGGAGCAGCCAATACTCAACTGTAATTATTCTCAATAGAAGCCTCATCTCTCAGCACCATGACCTGACCTCCATCTTGACACTGTGCATTTCTGTGTGTGTCATTGTGTGTGTATGTGAGAGAGAGAGAAAGTGTGTAACATGGGAGAGTTACAGCAAAAGAGATGGATTTGGAGGATGACGTGAATGAATGAGGCATGAATGGAGGTCCCAGGGTGTGAGAGAGACATGACACCTCATTATTCAGGTCTGTGCGTGTGTGTGTGTGTGTGTGTGTGTGTGTGTGTGTCTTATGTCTC
>JAJHUR010139231.1:1557-13585 GCA_027495735.1 Lutjanus campechanus
TTTTTTTTTTTTTTTGAGTAAAGAATGTGTGGACTTTTGCCACCTCTGGATGATTCACCTTGGAGGTCATTTTTGAGGGTGTATTTTAGAGTGTCCCAAATATTTGCTTTAATGCAAAAAATACTTGCAGCTGTAACTCTGCCAGTTCCGTTCTAGAGCTGTATTTTTATTTTTTTGTGTCAACAAGCCCCAAAGACTTTAAGGCTGAGACTAACTCTGGCATTCTGTGCTCATTAGAAAGTGTAGTGATTCCATTTGGAGTATGAGGGATGGCATATTTGCAGTGCTTTTGTTTTTCCATCTGTGTGAGTGGATTGTGGTAAATGGGAGCAGACAGGCTGACAGGCAGAGCTTAGTATGAGCAGCAGCACTGACACAGGGCCGGGGCTGATAAAAGAGCATTAGGAAATGAAATGAACAAACATCCTGCCAGAACAACACTTTACCACAATGTCAACCAAAGTGCTGATTTTACTGATAAAAAAAAATGTCCACAACTTTAAAAACACCACTGGTACATGAGAACAGGAGGCTGCTAATGGCCTGCCATAACCACTGTAACAAAAATAATTAAAAAATAAAAGGATAAAAGTGCAACAACAAAATACTGAGGGCCTGATGTGCTAAGACTTTGTGCCTGTTTGTCTGCACAGATGTGACACAATCTGCCCCAAACACACAATCTGTATTTATCAAGGAGACACAGAAGCTGCAGTCATAGTCTGTGTGTCTCGTCTGCGTCTTTCTCCTCACGCTGTATGCATTTAAGGGAGGATGACAAAAATAATAAGAGGGGGCATGTTAATAGAGGTCGGTTGATTATGCATTCACTGAATTTACTAAGGTCACGCAATCTGTCAGTTTTGCAGAAAAAAATGTGTCACCTCTGAAGCCCAGGCGTAAACACAGAGCAGACGAGAGGAGATGACATGGATGCTTGTGGTGGGAAATGTGCATTAACCTCTTCAACTCCACTAGGATGTTCTCAGCTTCTGCTTGTCAGAAAGGGGATGTAATTAACACTCCAAAGTTCGGATAAATGTTGGGGAGGGAAAAATCGAGATGGACAGTTTCAAATGGGTCCCATGACCTCTCGCCTCAAGATATCTGAATGAAAACCTCTTTACAGACGTGCAAACTTTATGCTAATCCCATGTACCATGAAACTTTTTGTCTGCAGTGTAAATCAGGGTTCCTACTCCTTTTCTAAAGTCAGCAGTTTAATATCTCTAAACGTGACACCTGTCTGTAAGTAGACCTGGCATCTAAAAAAAAAACTTAAAATTTCTCTGAGTCCAGGTTCTTAAATGTAAACTCTGACAGTAAACTGATTATCTTTGGAGTTATGGACAAAACAAGACATTTGAGGGCGTCATCCTGTTCTTTGAGAAACACTTAACAACATTTTTCACCATTTTCTGACATTTTATGGGCCAAACAACTAATCGATAAATGGAGAAACGACTGACAGATTAATCAACAATGAAAATAATGATTACAGGAGCTATTTTTCAAGATTGTGACAGGATTGATAAATTGATGGTTTGAGTCATTTTTTTTCTGGGGAAAAAATGTCCAGCTTCTCCGATTTCAGCTATTGTGAAAGCATTGAAAAAAAATAAAAAAAATAAAGTAGTTTCAGGCACTTCATCCAAATCATCATCAAAGCACTTAAAACCTTGAAATCACTACGTTAAAATTCAAGCATGGTCAAGGATTTCCAGCATCTGTCAGAACCCTGATAAATGGGTTCATCTGCCTATTGTATTTGAATATACCTCAACACTAGAGTCCCCAAACAAAGTTGGAATATCATAAACAGTGTCTGACTGGAAAGCTGAGACTCTTATGGAGTATAGTTGTATTCATGTGTGAAGATGTCAGTCCCCATAGTAACCATTTTATTGTTGTAGTGAGACCATTTTTTGACCTCTCTGTATAAAATGACCTTTAGTGACCTCTAAAATAATCACTCACTCACTCATGAAACTTCACAACCACAAACTAGAGACCTGGAGCATTCAGAGGATGGATTGCTTTTACAATAAGGGGATCTCTGAGCAATCGCTAAAACAGAAGTATTCACCATCCTATCACAGAAAAAAATCTCACAGAAATCTCACAATGTCAAGAGTTGTTTTTTTTACACTAAATCACAGCATGATTCTTCAAAGTCTCCTGTTCCCCGTAAAAAACACAAAAATTGCTCTGTGATAGGGAGGGGTGGCATGAAGGAGGTTAAATATAGGCTTGAATATAACTAAAAAACTGATTATTAAAAACACAAATTGTGGGTGCTTCTGTAGCTCAGTTGGTCGGAGCATAAAGCCCTTTGCACTGAGGCTATCAGTCCTCTTGCAGCAGCTATAGGTTCAATTCCCACATGTGGCCCTTTGCTGCATGTCAAAGATATTCTGTTTATCGTCAGAAAAGAGTAAAGAAACCAGAAAATATTCACATTTAAGAAGCTGAAATCAGAAAATTTGGACATTTTTTACTAAAAAAAAAAAATATGCAAAACAATTAATAAATTATCAAGATAGTAATCAATTAATAATTGCAGCTCTATTAACGTCTATATAAACACTTTATCCACTTATCCTCCCCTCTGAACTTCAGGACCTGCCCGATTTTTCTTATCCCTCCATCTACTTTTTGTCTCCCATGAATCATAGTAATATTTTGAATCCTTGTCACGTTTTTTCTCCAGTGGAGTCAAACTGTAACTGTATTGTAATCAAGATCACTGAGTAATTATTTCTTTTCTGAATTCAATTATCTCAAATCCCACCACTGAACTGCTCCTGTGAGCTCTCGTTCACTCACAGTGTGAGTCCTGGAGGGCAGAACCAGGATCAGTCCAGGAGCAGACTGTGTAATGAGCTGCTGTCTTAGTAAATCAGCCGCTGAACACACAGAGACTGCTGCCACAAACTCAATGACAGCCGCAGTGCACATTTGTGCCACGCCATTTTCTTCATAAACCTGGCCCAAAGCCAAGCTAGCAGCTCACTGGGGCTGTACTCAGGCACAGTGATGACTTTAGCTAAATGCTAACATCAGAATGCAATACTAAATTTCATACAGAGGAGAGGGAGAGGCTGTCCGCAACCTTGTAAAAATGTAGTGATGCAATGTTAAAAGTCTGCATGTTGGACATACTGAGAAGACTTGAAGGATACGTGACAGAATAATTACCAAAAAATGATTTACTACGTATAGAGAAAATGTCATGCCCTATAAAACAGGGCTGGGCCCATACAGGACTTTGATCCAGTAAAAGCTGATGTCTTCTTCATCCTTCCTCATATTCTCAATCTGCCAGCAGTGTTGCATATATTCTGAAATTTTGATATTTCTTCAATATTTTTTATTAAAAACAGTCAGGTATTGGAATTTCCTGAAGTTCAGTACTTGTTATGGATCTGTGTTGGTTGTTTGGTCCAAGAAATTTCAAGAAATAGTGCAAAATGTTTTCCAAAACCCAAGATGACGTCCTCAAATGTTTTGTTTTGTCCACAGCTCAAAAATATTCAGTTTACTGTCAGAGAGGAGTAAAGAAACCAGAAAATATTCACATTTAAGAGGCTGAAATCAGAGAATTTTGACATTTCCTATTGAGAAATGACTCAAAACGATCAATTAACTATCAAAATAGTTTGCTATTAATTTAATATTTGATCAATAATCGATTAATCGTTGCAGCTCTCAGGCCAAGTAGCAATCATTCCACAGGGTTCCTACACCTTTTGTGAAGTCAAATTCAAGCTTACAGACGTGGTAAATGACATGTTTATATATGTACACATACATACTCAAAATGTTTAAATCAGATGTTTTTGTGCAACAAATAACAAAAATTATGTTTCATGACAGAATTCTACAGAAGAGAGACAAATTAAAGGAAAAAGACAACAAAGTTTCATGTTTCAAAATGGGACACCTGTCTAGAAGTAGACTTGGTATCCTATCCTATTAGAGCTGTAACAATTAATCAGTTAACCTATTAATCAATAACTAAAATAATCACCAACTATTGTGATAATTGATTAGTCGTGTGAGCAATTTTTTAGCGAATAAAAATGTCAAAATTGAAAAATCTGATTCCAAGTTCTTAAATGTGAATATTTTCTGCTTTCTTTACTCCTCTCTGACAGTAAACTGAATATCTTGGAGTTGTGGACAAAACAAGACATTTGAGGACGTCATCTTGGAGTTTGGGAGACAATGATCAACTTTTTCACCATTTTCTGACATGTTTTGAACCAAACAGCTGATCAATTAATCCAGATAATAATCAACAGATTTATTGATGATGTAAAGATCATTAGTTGCAGCCCTAGATGTTAATGTTGATGGATTTTTCCTTTTTTTTTAAAAAATCCTAATTTGGTTCTTGTTCTGCAATTTGGTTATTGCACTTGGCCAGACAGATTACTTACTGTATGTTTGGACCTTTTTTCAATTGACAAGATTGTGACAGGATTAATCGATCGATTTGATCAAGCTGATTCGAGTCAAGAAAAAATAATGTCCAGATTCTCAGATTTCAGCCATTGTCAAAGAAATGTAATAACAATTTCAAGCACTTTCAAGCACTTTATCCAAAATCCAAGCACTTTTCAAACCTACACTTAATTAAAATTCAAGCATTTTCAAGGTTTCCCAGTACCCATAAGAACCGTGATTCCAGTAGACTGTGGATACACAGTGTTGTTAGAGTGTCATCTCCTTGAATATTTGGACCCAAACTGCCTTTATGGTTCCAACATAGTGACAGGGACACTGAAGCAGATCTGTGGCGGCACAACTGAGACGCAGCAAAAAATGCTCTCCATTTTACACACCCAATACTGCTCGTTGTCCTCCCTTCTTTTACGACTGGGCCCACACACACACATGCGCACACACACACACATACACACACACACACATGCACACACACAGTCTCTAGGGGCAGCCCTTCAGACAAACACATTTACACAATAATCCTATTAGGGAGAGAAAGTGCTCTCTCTCTCTCTCGCTCTCTTCATCCGTCAATACTCCCTGTATCTCGGCCGCCCCTCCCTCTCCCACTCTATCCACTGTCAATGCCAGTCAATATGCTGCTATCTCTGCTCACTTTCCTATTCTAATTCAAACAGGCTTCTCTGCAGCCACGAGCAATCAGTGTCCAACAATAGCAGCAGAGAGCTCGATAGCTCAACACTGTGTCAGACTCATTTTGGGGCTCAGTGATGGAGGCGACATGCTGTTCTCACTGTGCTGCCGTTCGCTCGGCTCTGCTGCTGCTGTTCCACTGTACAGCCTGTCAATATTCCCTCATAGCTTTGTCTCTCTTTCCCTCCTCATCTATCCTCCTTTCCATCCTCCGTCCACCCCACCCCCTCCTCCCGGCCTTCTGCCAGCCCACAGCTAAAGATTAGAGCTGCACCACTTCAACAAATTATTCTGCACATGACGCAGATCAAATATGACATGCAACTGACATGTCTGAAGTATCTTCAATGCAGGCTCAAGTGAAAGGGCTTCACCGTACAGGGGAAATCAACATTTACAGAAATACTTTTTAATGAAGAAATTGTATTGGACATTCAAGGTCATCCATCTCCAAGAAAATAAAATGAGGCAATTCGGTGATGTCATTAGTGGGGCAGGAGTTACAGAAGAAGAAGAGAAAGGATTTCTGCACCAACTCACCTGATTCCAACGTGCATCGAGGGAAAAAAGTCTGAAGAGTTTAAAAGTCTATTTAAACTTTTAAATCAAATGAAAAACTAAAGATTTTGCTTTAGTTTAGACCTCTTAAGTTGAAGTTATGACTGTCGTTTTCTTCTAAGTGCCCTATTCAGCACCATCAAGACCAGCATTGCTACAAGAACCCAACCCACACCTTATGTCAGCTAGTATAGGTTATTTAAAGGACTATCCCAGCGATTCAGTGTAGTATTTCGATAATGCTGGGGGACTTAAAAGAAGGGTCAAAATCAAAGCAGCAGAGGCTGAGATATAACCTGACTCGCCAGGTGGTTTGTTACACAGAACCATCTGGGAAGTCGACCTTAGAAACTGTTTGGGAAGGGCGGGCACTTTCAAAAAAAAAAAAAAATTTTTGCAGGTGACTGGATGAACCATCTGTCTATCACATCTAAAATGGGCTAACGTCAACCAATCAGATCAATCTCTTGCCGATGCTGGCCAGGAGAAGAGTGAAACAATCTTTTCCATAGATAAAATCCTTTTCTGATATAACTGATGCCATCACAGCATCGACACTAAACTCTTCAGGAGCCATCACTGTCAATCTCATGTTGAGATCAGTGCACCAATCTATTGACACATCTATAGATCAGCGGTCTCACATACAAGTCAAGAACACAGCCGCTGATTGGTTCACAAGTCAGGAACACAGCCCCCGATTGGTTGACAGACTCAATCCAAGGCATCTTGGGATTGCCTGTGGGCAGCTAACAACATGAAGTTAAAGTCACAGCCCTAGTCAAAGGGACTTGACTTGACAAAGTTCCTCCAGGGACACAGATGACATACAACTGTTTGTACAGGCTGAGTAGAACTCATGACAGGTCAACTGATGTCAACTCATAAAGTCTCATGCTAACTCCAGCTGAACTAGAATGTGTTTTACAGAGCGATGACTGTGGATTCTGTCCCTCATCACTTCTCTCTTCAGGGATTTAAGATGTGAAAAATTATGAATCTATCCTTTAACCACCCTTACAGGTTTGGACAGTTAATGAGAGGCATCCTCTTCAATTGCCTCTTGACTAAGCCCCGCTGTCCTTAGTTACTGTTGCTATGCCTGTCAAGCCTTTCATTCTCACACTGCACATATGCCGCTTACAGATAACGGTGGCAGATTTTACATCAAAAATTGGGAGCAATTGTTGAAACAGGAGGTATTTGATTCCACAGAGAAGTAAACAAAAGCAACTTCTCATCTCTAGCTGACGACCGTGAATTTTGTCGGTTAGAATGGTGACTCTCACAAGCAGATTTCACAAGTGTGGCTGGCTATTGTAAGATAATGCTAATGCTTGAGTCAGCTGAGTAATCCGTCTCCAGCTGACTTTTTAATGTTTCCATCTGACATATTTTAACACCAGAACCCTGCTAAAGTGTATTAAATATGTAAAGTTACTTAACAGCTGCAAACATGATATAACGTTAATACTAAATGACTGAGGCTAAAGCTAGCTCTTAACAAACATTGATCGAATGGTGAAATACAACATGTATATGTATATGATGGAAGACAGAAATACAGTCATTAACATGGGAAAAGGAAGAGCAGGGACAAGATCAGAGCAACAGACCTTGAAACGGTCACCCAGCCAAACCAGCCGAACCGCGATTGCCCCACGAAAAGAACTAGGATAAGAGCTAAGCTAACCCAGCCTGCTTTGATTTTGCACTAGCCCACATCCTCCTAATCAAACCCCCCACAAAACAAATCAGATGCAGTAGTATCTCACAAGTTTGGCTGGAGGTAAAGTTACTGCAGCCAGTAGGCTAGCGTTAGTTAGGTGGACATGCTAATGTTCGCAGCATACATTAGAGAGGATAAAGACCAAGTTTAATCCATTCCCCACGTGCATGCTATTGTGTTTCACCTTTCCGAAAGACTACAAAAAAAAAAAAAGACACCACTGTCCAGACTCATGAAACACAAAGTATCGCACTTCTAGCTTAGCGGAAGGTCAAGTACTGCACTCAATCTATTTTAGCCTTATCAAATAACAAGACAACAAGAGTTTGTGTAACCAGACACAGTGTCTGGAGATACACTACGCTCATAAAGAGCAAGGCTTTGTGGTTGGATCAGGGTGGGTGACAAAAACCCTGTTCTCATCATTATTTTTAGAATGATAGTGTATTTTGATTGGGTGCCACTCATTACCATTGTTGTGTTGCACAGACTGCATGTGACTACAGGAAGGTCAATAACAACAGGTCGATAATTCACCCCACAGATGCCCTTCACACCTCTGGGATACACTGCATTGACTCGCACTGATGGAAGAGTACAGGCCAAATGACACTTCTCACCAACAGCTTTACTGCACATGAGTGATCAGGTCTGAAAAGCTGTGCTAATGCCAATTCACCTCCGATATGCATTAACAATATCAATAACATTAAGTTGATTTAAAGATAATTCTAGTTTATTCCACACCTATCCAGTCATCTCACTGCTTATGTTTCTTGCCCTGCCAGACTTTTTTGAGATTATTTTATTTTTGACTTATTACCATGAAAGTTGGCTAAGCCTCAACTTTTCCTCCAGGTTGCTTTGAGGCCTCTGACTCAGTGTAATGTTGCGATTCTATTCAATGGTCATTTTTAATCAAGTTCACAACCAGGAGAATAGGAAAAAGCACCCCTGTGTAATGATGAACAGATGGATTAAAATTGGTTTTTGATGAGCCTGGCTTCGAGATTAATGATTTTGCTATTTTGCATTGAGGGCCTGAAGAACTGTTCCAACGTTGTATAGCGTAAAGGCTTCAATATGCCTCAAACAAGGTGCTTTTGGAACGTTCTGCTGGCGACATCACTGTTTATGTGAACAAGTGAGCCCAAGACAGGGACTACCTTCAGGGAGAAACTGTTTGCACCATTATGCCCATTTGTAGAATTAATTGGAGCAAGAACACAAAGACACACAAAAGACATGGTTCTTGGAGAGTAGGGTTTGGTTTTGAGCATTTAATCAATCTTATTTATCAAATCCAATTAATTTAAAATCTCTGATCAAATCTAATTATGTAGGCTTAGCTTTAAACATTTTTCATGAAACTGATGTCATGAATGACAAAAACGCAAAGATTCACAAGACAGAAACAGCAGCAGCATCAATCATGTTAAAAACCTGTAGCTACAACCTGGCAGCAGGAGATATGAAATGAAAATGAAATATGTATCTGACACATTGAAACGACAGCTGTAGCCTACTGACTTAACACCTTATTTTTCACAAGGTTCTTGTTGCTGGAATCCTGATTCAGAGCTATAATACAGACATGATGTGAATAAAAGCTTGCCTGGGAATTCTACTGAGTTGAAATAGCCGAAATACCAACTTTCAGAGAGCACGCTAACCAGACCACTAAATGTTTCAGTTTGGCTTATTTTGAGTTTTGATACAGTTGATATAACCATTTTATTTTGCTATCCGGTAATTATGCCAACCAGCACACAAATCCAAAGTGGAACCAACTATTGGAACCTAACCCTGTTGGAGATCAAGGTTCTGTCTTCCTTATTATTTTGTTATCATTCAACAACAGAGGGGTTTCCCATGAAATGTAAGCTGCATTCCCTTTATGCTACTCACAAAAAAAAACTTTTAGTTAAGGTGGAGTGTGGAGGATGAGTCGAGGAGTCACAAAGCTAGGCTTAGTATCTGCAAATACTCAAGTTTATGCACCAATCCGATACCGAGTACTGTATTAGCCCAGAAACAGGACCCTGCTTCTTCCCAGCAGCGTCCCCTTCACCAAATTTTATGTGATCAGTGGAGGAGAGCAACGGCCAGCTTTACTTTGGGATCAGATCGTATTGCAAAGACTACATTATTGTATTACCAAGTTTGTCAAGATGGCCACCGTGAAGGCTGAAGATCAACCAGCTAATCCCCAAACTTAACATAGCACTGAGAGGAAAAATCAAGCTCCACCTCACTTCCCAGTTATCACTGATGCTCGACAGATGATGTACTGATCATGATCTGAGCAGTTTTGACCCCCTCCTGCAGAGTCCTCCTGTCCTGGCCCATGCACAAACAATGTCCATTCATAATACTTTCAATCAGGATGAAGGGAGGCAGCGGGACGCAGCCAGGTCGAGGCTATGATTGCTCTTCACCACGTCTTCATGTGTGAACATTCAGAACTGGTAGTTAACACTTGGTCAAATGACGCATCATAAAAAACATCTGAAGCCTACTGAGGCCTTTACTGGCCTACCCACTAAAGTCAAACCCCCTATATATTTCTGGGATGATGTGACATGTGTCTGCCTGATGCTCCTTCCTCCAACCACTCAGCTCACTGATTACATGGATGAAAAATTAATAGCTCAGACTGCAGCCTTGTACAAACTGCTGTCCTTTCATGTCACAACATCAATAGGAAGCGAACAGTTTGTTGATTCTTTCATGTGGGTAATGAGGGAGGGGGGGAATGGGACAAAGATGGAGCCCGGGAGAGCAAAACACAACAACCCTGAGGTGCATATCAACATTTTATTAAGCCAACAAACCAGCCAGCCACTAAATGCTTTTTTTTCTACAACACACACATAAGGGTGTTCCGTGCCTCTATAGACACACACATTCAAACAGATGTGCAGGAAATAAACTGGAGAGGAATGACTGGGCATTCCAAAATGACTGATGAGCAGTGATACAGCAGTTATTCAGCAATCACTGCCTCTGTAAATGTGAAATCATTTGTTTGGAACATGTCATGATGCAGTGCTTTGGATCTGTGGGGACACTCAGGTAATACTGAGAGTCTGAATGTGGTATCCATGACGCACAACAATACCCTCAGCTAGGGCTGTGACGATAACCGGATTACTGTGGTCACGTGATGCCCTCTGCGGGGTAGAGCTCATTAATGTCACCACCACAAATTTTATTTTGAAGGGTCAATCTCACATTGAGATCAGTGCATCAGTCTATTAATACATCTATGGATCAGCGCTGTCACAGTCAGGAAGACAACCTCTGATTGGTTCACAAGTCAGGAACACAACCACCGACTGGTCGACAGGCTCAACCCAAGGCATATTAGGATAGCCTATGGGCGGCTAACAACATGCTAACAACAACAACTGTCTTCAGGACATTCAGTGTTGGATTTATCATGGATTTATTTGACCACATCTCCAAGAAGACACAGCACTTCAAGGCTGGATTACAAAGCTTCTGAAAGGGATACAATTGCACAAGAGCTGAAGTTGTAAAAGTACGAAGTTAGTGTCAGCATTAGCTTAACGTTAGCCTTTTCTCCTTAGCTTACTTTGCGGCTAACCCTGTCACTGTTTCAGCAGTTGGGAAACAACAGAGAAGACTTTTCATGGTGTTGAGAAGCAGCGTTTATTAACTGACACACTGTAACCTGAACTGTACATTTACTGTCACACTGACAACTTAGTGTTAAGTTAAGACACTTAAGTACTGCCCTATTTCTTAGAGGAGCTATGTTACACTAATGACAGTATGCTTCAATAGAGTCCAATAAAACATAATTTTTAAACCAGTCAATGTAAACCACCATCCCACAGTAATTTATTACTTTGTCAGCCCTACCCTCAGCTTGACCCACTGGCTTACTGGTTGGTCGCAGCCTAAAAGTTCAGATCTTAGGCAAATTATTCTTTGAAGAATGGTTGAGTAGTTCTCAGTGATTATAGTATTTTCACCTGAAATGTCCATCATGACGGTGCCCACACATGTTCTGCGGTAAAGCTGCTACACCCACCTACATGGAGGCACAGTGCTTAATGACAAATTCAAGGGGTGCTCAAAAGTTCAAATTATTTGAATTTTGACCTTGGTTGCCTCTGCCCTGCGCAACCAATGAGATAACAGCTGTATGTGATAATGTAGCCAGAAATGACACATGCGAGCAAGTGAGGGAGAGAGAATGATGAAAGGAAAGTGTTTCAGAGTTCCCCAAACTCTATTAAGACAACATCAAAAAACACACCACAATCTCGCCATTAAACATAATGTATGGTGACTGTTAACAGGGAAACATTACAGTATGCAAGCACAGCGATGGTAACAAAGACAACAACATAACAGGAAGGACATCACGTTTCCTCTGTGACATAAGCAACAGCATTGCCATGGTGACAGGTAGGGCTGAACGATCTATCGTTTTCTGATCGAAATTGCGATTTCAGACAAGGCGATCCTGTGATCGCCAAAGCTGCGGTTTTGTGCAGCGCTCCTGACTGACCCAGGATCTGTTGTGTCAACTATTTTACACATACA
>JAJHUR010139232.1:2500-11129 GCA_027495735.1 Lutjanus campechanus
TTTCTCTGATGTTTGTAGTTCAGCTCGTTCGTTCTCCGTCTGTCTGATTCTGTCTGTGTGTGTCTGCATCTCAATAAGACGCCTGTCGTCATGGTAACTGCATCCCACTGGGAGAAGACTGAACCAATCAGAGGACACGAAGATGAATGTTGTTTTATTGATGCAGACACACACACACACACACACACACACACACACACACACACACACATACACACACACACACACGAATGTGTTGAAAGTTTCTCTGATCTAAAGAGTTGGAGTTATATTACATATAATATTTTATTTGATGTGATGATTATGGATGATTATCTTTGATTATCTTTCTATATTGATGCTCTGCTGTCAGTCACATGATGTTTGATGAACTTCAGCCTCTGCTGTCATGGAGACAGAATATTTCCCATGAGGCTGTGCGGTCTGAACTCTGAGGTTCAGAGAAGATGATGAACGGATTAATAATGTTCAGATTCTTCATGTTTTATTCAAATCTGATCTTTTTTTTAATGATTTTTAGTTTTTTTTTTATGTCTTAAAAATGAAACATAAATCCTGAATTGATGCAGTTTTGTTGTGCAGAGACGAATCAGCAGATAATTAAATATAATAAGACCGTTTTTTTTCAGGTTTATAAACCAACAAACATCGACGTCTGTTTATATAATGTCTTGTTAAAGTTAACGACGTCTCGTTAGAGTTAAGGACGTATCGTTAGAGTTAATAATGTCTCGTTAGAGTTAACGACAGCAGACAGTCCGAACTCTGCTCATTATATTTAATATAAATCCGCATCATTATATTTTCTATATTCAGTTTGAGCTGCAAACAGACGAGGAGGAGGCGGAGTCATGTGACGCAGCTCAAGTTAAATGATTTCAGTAATTTTGTTTTATGCAAAACGGTTCAAATATTTTGAGGGTTTTTTTTATTAAGTCCAAATTCTGTGATTTCAGTTTCTTAAATGTGAATATTTTCTCTGACAGGAAACTGAAGATCTTTGACTTGTGGACAAAACGAGACATTTGAGGACGTCATGTTGGACATGTTGATCAAACAGCTGATCATTCATGGAGAAAATGACCGACAGATTCATCAATAATGAAAATAACAATAATAGGTCAATGGGTTGAAAAGTAGGACTTATTTTAATTTTAAAAATGACTCATATATTGTGTGTTTTATATTCATTTGGTTTATTAGTTTGTCCAACTGTTCCTTCCTTTGTTGTGATCAATTTATTGATTGATTGATTGATTTATGCAGTTTTTCACAGCAGGTCCTGATCATGACTCAGCAGCTTTGTTGTTCTTTATTTTAAAACTGTAATCCTGCTAATAGTTCAGACTGTTACTAAATGTAACTGTAATCTGATTACATCTTATCTGTAACCTGTAACTGTATGCAGATTACATGTAATCTGTTACTCTCCAGTCCCGTTTAGTCTACAGCAATGCATCATGGTCTATAAGATCATCATGATCATTAGGATATTATTAATAAGTGACGTCACTCAGGGACGCCTGCAGACAGAACTCAGGGCTGACTGACCCTCAGCTGGTCCAAACATATTGATCTGATTTTATTATTAATCTTCTGTTGGAGATATTAAATTATTGATCAACGAATCAACACACCTGAGTGTGTGTTATGTCTGTCAGTGTGTGTGTATCTGTGTGTGTGTGTGTGTGTGTGTGTGTGTGTGTGTGTGTGTGTCGGTGCTTCAGGTTTCTATTGTTGCTGACGGAGGGTGTGTCGGTGGAAACACGGTGCGGTCCATCTGTCTGTGTGTGTGTCCCCGTGTGTCCCTGTGTGTCTGTCTGTGTGTGTGTTGGACTCACCGTCACCACCACGGTGTCCTCTCCGTTGAATTTGGGGACTAGTTTGTCTCCGCGGTTCCGCTCCGCGTCGTTCAGCGGCCTGAAGCGACACATCACCTTCACCCCGCACAGCCCGCACTCCGCCGCGTCCACCATCACGGACACACCGAGACAAAGACCTGCTCACACACCGGGAGACACACCGGGAGACACACCGGGAGACAGTCTTCAGATCTTCGGTCTTCGGTCTTCGTCCACTCGGTCTTGATGCTGCAGGTCTCAGTCCAGTCCTGGTCTCTCCATCAGGACGCTGACGGACTGATGGACTGACCCCTCCCACCTCACGCAGGTCTACCCTGAACCGCCCAGCCGCACAGAACTCTGGGACATGGAGTCTATCTGTCTCTACACAGATCAGCTGATCAATCAGATGATCGATGACAAAACTGATCAATTCTGTAACACTGAGGGGAAAATACGCAGGAGGAGACGAAGATAAACCCTGCTGCTGGTTATTATTTATCAATGTTGATACGGTGGTGACCAACATCATCATTATTATTATTATTATTATTATTATTATCATTATCATTATCATTATTATTATTATTATTATTATTATTATTATCATCATTCGAGGTTTCAGGTGTTTTTGTTGAATTGATCATTAAAATACTCATAAACGCATCATCATGTTCTATAAACCACAGAGAACAGGCTCTGACATCAGAGTTCTCAGGAAATATCGACATGAATTCAGAGAGATGTGCTGCTGCTGCTGCACGAGGTGGACATACCAATATGTATATATATATATATATATATACTGTATATATATATATATATATACTGTATATATATATATATAATGTATATATACCCCACTCCGATACTCCACACCTGATACCACGTCACAAAAACACACACAAACAAATATGTAAAGAACCAACATGACGTAGAGTTCAATGCGCTTTTAAACCCTGTGTTCCGCCTGTGTTCCGCCTGGTGTGGAGCAGGTGTAAGTTGGAAACTCAGACTTGTATCCAGTTATTTTAACAGAATCACACAGCTGGAAAAGACAAACAAGGGGAGCAGCGCATCTCGTTTACAGGCTGATTAACGAGAGGACATTCAGAGGACAGAGTCAGAAACGTGGCTCTGTCCCTCGACCCCGCAGGTGTCGACTGCGCTCTGGAGCTTTTGAAAATGCTACAGGAGAAAATGCATGATGATGCTTTGTGTAGAACTGTGTTGCTTGGCAACAATCATCAGTTCACATGTACTCACATGGACACACTGTAAGACCAGGCGCAGCTACGACCGTGGTCAGTCAGTCAGGAGTACTCGGCGTAAATTCCAATCACAACGTGGGACGTAGTTCAGTCCAGCCTGAGACTTAAGACCTTCTTTTTTACAGCCAGCTGCTGGTGCACTCGGCTCCAGATCACTTGTACCACCGGTCTGCAGCAAACAAACAAACAAACAAACAAAAACCATCTGTCTGGAGCCCTAACTATCAAATTCTGTTTTTTCCTAGAAGACTTTTCGGTTTTGTTTTGGCGTCCACAGCGAGCATCAGGTTTTATGCAGCGACGTCTCAATCTTGAGGCAAAGCAGAAAAAAATTCAGTCGTAAAATAACCACAGAAAAATTTATTTAATTGGCATTTGACAGGAAAGGAAAACAAAGTCACAGCATGAGTTATATTACTCTTAAGATTTAATTTTCATGCAGGGTGGTGCGTGTTACCTCTGATCATTAATCAATTCAACACAGTAACTTGTGTCGGGAAGTCTGACAGCAGCTCTGAGTGCAAATACTTCAAAATATTAACAATGCAGATATAAAGTGAGCTGGAGGGAGAAAACGCTCTGGACTGAGGTCTCATACCAGTTAATTTAAGGTGGAGCTCAAAGCTTCAAGAACACTGAATTCATAGTTTATCCAAAAGACTTCTGGGTAAAAAACAGCAGCATGTGATGGATTCAGCTGTGACACAGAGCGCCGCTCACTGAAGAATCAACACGTGAAGCGACTGAGCTTTATTACACTTCTTCTTTTTAACTTTCAGTGATTATTTACTTTATTAAGGCGTCTGTGTTGAACACTGAAGCGATCTGATCCTGAACCATCTGACCTCTGACCTCTGAACACCAACAGAATATAAAATCTGTCTCAGCTCAATATCACAACTCTGAAAACACTAAATGACTTCATTTAATGAATTTCATCACTTTAAAATATGAAGAATGATAAAAGATGACTTCAGTCAGACAGACAGATCACAGGCTGAAGGTCAAACTGTACACAGCCTGCACACGTTTTATTATTTTAATTATGATGTTGATTAATGTTGAAATGATGTTCTTTTTTATTTTAACGTCAGTTTATAACCTCTCAATGATCAGAGGAGGTTTATAAATGTGCATTAGAAAGAATGAAGCTGTTCTTACAAGCTTCAACAGAACCGAAACCAGGCAGAACGTAGAATGTTCTATAGTGATGTAATGACAGGAAGTGATGTCATGACCCTTCTGTGTTCTTTAGTTTCTTTGATCAGAGCGAGGATACGTGACTTATCATGAACCAATCAGAGTCTGACTGTGGAGTCACATGATGATAAACTGATGAAATAAAACAACAAAATATGTTTGACATCAAAGACGTTTTTACAAACTCTACAATAACAAGAATAATATTGATAATTATATTAATAAGATCCAAACTGTTCTGATTCGTCACAGCGAGTCACAACCACCAATCAGACACCAAGGAGGAGGAAGGCATGATGGGATACGATGTCATGTGACCTCCATGGACAGCGTGGTCTCTGACAGTCCACTTAGGAGGCTCTCCAGTTCTCGAGCGTCTCTGTGAGGAAAAACAACTGGTCAGGTGTGTGTACAGGTGGATGTTTACCTGGTCAGGTGTGTGTACAGGTGGATGTTTACCTGGTCAGGTGTGTGTAGGTGGATGTTTACCTGGTCAGGTGTGTGTAGGTGGATGTTTACCTGGTCAGGTGTGTGTACAGGTGGATGTTTACCTGGGGTCCGTTTCACAAAGCAGGTTTAGTGAAAACTCTGAGTCTGTTAACCCTGAAATGAGGGAAACTCGGAGTTTTCCGTTTCAGAAAGGAAGGTAACAAACCAGAGAAAGAGGAGTAACTCTAGCCTGTTTCACAGAGAGAGGTAATTTAAGCTCTCGGTCAGTTACCGCAGTAACAGACTCTATGAATCTAACCTGGTCGGGACCAGTTTTTTCTCGATGAACCTCGAGTTTCTCTCTGTCTCCGCCCTCTTTCAGCCACACACGCTATTTGATTTCCTCATTCATTCATTCAGTCAGCAGGCAAGTTTTGGCGTAGCCTCGTTCTTAACGATCCAGTGGATGAAGGAGCAGCATTACTGCGCAGAGAATTAAATATTCGTCGGGAGATTGTTATCAGACCGCGCATAAATGTTCTTGCATTATTATCTTTTTGAGCGGTACCGTTTCACGTGACAGTCCATAATCTACATACACAACCTAATCCGTCTTTACATTTGCAACATTACCAACCGCAGTCATGCTCTCACATCCCATCAGATATTGTGTGTTGCGCTGCGGTTCTTTGCCAATGGAAGTTTTTTTGTATAATGTCGGATATGCAGAGCACTTAAGGCAACTGTATGCAGAGCGGTCAGAAAAGTGTGACTGGCCCTGAAACGGTGAATGAATGAATGAATGAATGAATGAATGAATGAATGAATGAATGAATGAATGGATGGTTTATTTCGGTTACAATCAGTACAAAACTTGACTTGTGTGCAGCCAGCTAACAAAGAATTATTATACATGTTTGCACTAAACATTTTCTCACAAAAAAATAATAATAATAATAAAATAAAAAAAGTGAAAGAATAAAGAATAAAAAAATTAATAAACTCTGTAACCGAATAAGAAATAGACTGAAGCCGATCTTTGTCGTTTTCCCTGGACATAAACCTGTCAGAGTTCCACAGGATTGCACCTAAATGAAATAATTTAATAGGCGACCATTCAAACAGTTTCCCCTGTAATATTATTGTGATTGCAACGGACTACATTTAAACTTACACATTGACTCGGGCAGCAATGTTCTCCCACGCCGTCTCCCTCTCTTTTGCAGCTGCAGCGCTGTTGCACTTCTTTTTAAAAACGTGTTAAACTCACCATATGAGCGCATTAAGATTTCCAATTTAAGTGGAGTGAAAAACGCAGCCCTTCCACTGTTGTTATGCTTACAAAATGTTTAATAAAGATTGTAAAAAAAACAAAAAACGCCGCCCTCCGCTTCCCCGTTGCCATGGTGACTCGTCGAATCGGGGCTCCATTGATGCTGGCTTTTTATCGTTGTGGTGCACGCGCGTAACTCCAGGTGAAACTACTCCGAGTTGATTAAACCAACTCAAATCCGCTGTTCTGGAACCGGAAACTCAGAGTTTCTTATCTCAGAGTAGATCAACTCAGAGTTCAGGGTTACACTCAGAGTTTGTTGAACCTGCTTTGTGAAACGGACCCCTGGTCAGGTGTGTGTAGGTGGATGTTTACCTGGTCAGGTGTGTGTAGGTGGATGTTTACCTGGTCAGGTGTGTACAGGTGGATGTTTACCTGGTCAGGTGTGTGTAGGTGGATGTTTACCTGGCGATGGCGGTGAGCTTTAAGGCAGACGATGCGGGGGCTGAGGGTGAAGCAGAGTGGGGGTGGGTGCAGGAGACGACTCCCACCTGGTTCCTCTGGGTGGGGAAGGACTGAGGGGAGGAGGAGGAATATGGAGGCCTGGAGGGACCTGAGGAGGAGTTTAATTTATAATCTGTTTTTCTATGAAACATGTTTAAATAAAATTTTATTATTATTAGTCATCAGAATTTACTGAGATTTATTGATCAGCTGTGATCATTTATGAAAACGTCTTCAGGTTGTGAAAATTAAGATTTTAGGAGAAAAAAGATCAATAAATAAATAGAACACTGTAACATGTAACTGTCCACATGGTGTTGCTATGGCAACACATTTTAATTTGTTGAGCACATCGTTGTATTTTGTACCAACACTCGTTTTTCAGCCTGTGATGCTCAGACAGGTGAGGCGGCTCACCTGATGGAGGGCGGAGTCTGTTGATGCTGGTTTTGTAGGGTTTGTTTGTGTTGGTCATGTGACCATGGTGAGGACGAGGACGAGCGTCGACCACAGCTGAAGCTGCAAACTGGGCACTGGACGAGTCCAAAGTCTTCAAACTGGTATCAGCGGGCCTGCTGGACTGTGGAGCAGAACCAGGACGGGACAGGACGGGGCAGGAGGGGACAGGGTGGGACAGGATGGGACAGGAAGGTGCAGGAGGGGACAGGACAGGACAGGACGGGGCAGGAGGGGACAGGACGGGACAGGATGGGACAGGAGGAGACAGGGGGGGACAGGACAGGATGGGACAGGAGGGGACAGGACAGGACAGGACAGGACAGGACAGGACAGGACAGGACGGGACAGGAAGGTGCAGGAGGGGACAGGACAGGACGGGACAGGACGGGGCAGGACGGGACAGGAGGGGACAGGAGGGGACAGGAGGGGACAGGACAGGACAGGGTGGGACAGGATGGGACAGGACGGGACCGGAGGGGGCAGGAGAGGACGGAACAGGAGAGGTTACTGATCAGAGAACCACATCATGATTAACATTTTTCACCATTTTCCACAACTAATTGATTATTCAAGAAAATGATTGACATATTAATTGATAATGAAAAAAGTGTTAGAGGAAAAAACGTGGAGGACATGGACAAACGTCCACTAGAACTTTAATTAGGTCCAGAAAGTTGAGCCTGCAAAGGCCCAAGCAAGCTGGACACCAAGGCTCAAAATGTGTTTTTACCTGATTTATATGATGAGTGTTTGAAGAGTAACATGTTACCTGTCCTCTGAGTGCAGCTGTGTTCTTGTTCATGTTGTTGTGCTGCTGTTCCAGCTGTTGTCTCTGCATCTGCAGCAGCTGATGACAGTGGTACTGCTCCTCTGTGATGTCTGCTGACACACACACACACACACACACAGAGGTTGATGAAAAACATCTACAGGTCAGAAACAGGAAGCATCGAATAAAAGAATAAAATATGAAATATTTAGGCAGCGAGGGTAAATCTACAACATTAAACTAAGTAATCTAATCACTTTTACACAACCTGACACCTCAATACAACAGTGTGAGTGATTTCAGATGAACCTGAAGGCAACACGAGAGAAATTAAAAACAGGTTTTCTAGATTAGAACTAGTTCCTCAGGTGGTTGTATGTCTCCACCCACCAATCAGGTGTCAAGTTTATGTCTGTCCAGGCTCGTATCTTAATGTATCTCAGATAGTTTAAATGTGTCTCAGGTAGTTTAAAACATGTCTCAGGTAGTTTAAACATGTCTCAGGTAGTTTAAATGTGTCTCAGGTAGTTTAAACGTGTCTCTCAGGTAGTTTAAACATGTCTCAGGTAGCTTAAAACGTGTCTCAGGTAGTTTAAATGTGTCTCAGGTAGTTTAAACGTGTCTCTCAGGTAGTTTAAACATGTCTCAGGTAGTTTAAAACATGTCTCAGGTAGTTTAAACATGTCTCAGGTAGTTTAAAACATGTCTCAGGTAGTTTAAACGTGTCTCAGGTAGTTTAAACGTGTCTCAGGTAGTTTAAAACATGTCTCAGGTAGTTTAAACGTGTCTCAGGTAGTTTAAACGTGTCTCAGGTAGTTTAAAACATGTCTCAGGTAGTTTAAACATGTCTCAGGTAGTTTAAACGTGTCTCAGGTAGTTTAAA
>JAJHUR010139233.1:0-16611 GCA_027495735.1 Lutjanus campechanus
TTGGAGCACTGCATTGCAATCAGCACGATGATACTGATGATAAAAAGTACTGAAACTGAGCCCAAAGTTATCATCAGATAAAATGTTACATTATTGTCCTCATCGTCCTTTGCAGAACTTTTAACATCAGAAGCAGCAAAAGCCTCTTTGGGCTCCACAACTTTGACAATGACAGTAGCTGTTGCTGAGAGTGAAACGTTCCCATTGTCTTTGACCAGTATAAGCAGTTTATGCTCAGCCTCGTCTGTCTCTGTGAATGATCGAAGTGTTCTGATCTGTCCTGTATAGCGGTCCAAACCAAAGAGACTGTGGTCAGTAACTTCCTGCAGTGAAAAGAGTAACCAGCCGTTATATCCTATATCAGCGTCATAGGCTCTGACTTTAGTCACCAAGTGTCCTGCGTTGACATTGCGGGGAATCTCCTCCACACCTTCAGCAGAACCGTTGGAGCTGAGTGGATACAGGATGACTGGAGCGTTGTCGTTCTGATCCAGAATAAAGACGTTGACTGTGACGTTGTTGCTTAGTGACGGAGTTCCAGAATCTGTGGCAACAACTTGGAACTGGAACTTTTTCAGAGTTTCAAAGTCAAAACTTTTTAGCGCGGATATTTGCCCGTTATCAGAATTTACATTGAGAAAAGACATTATCTCATTCTGACTCCCTTCTCTAATAATGTGATAAGAAATGGCTGCATTGTCATTTATATCTTTGTCCGTTGCGCTTACAGAGAATATCCAAGCTCCAGCAACGTTATTCTCTGACAGGTAAAACTGGAATGGATTTTGTTCGAAATGCGGACTGTTGTCATTTACATCTGATATCTGAATGTTGAGAGTTTTTAAAGTAGATAATGAAGGTTCACCACAATCAGTGGCTTTGATTGTCATTTCATAATTTGACACCTCCTCTCGATCTAAAAAATCCTTAGTGACAATTGAATATATGTTCTCTTTATAGGAGGGTTTTAATTCAAAAGGTACGTCTGAGGTTATGCTTGATATTATTTTTCCATTGACACCGGAGTCTTTATCCTTCATAGTAATAAGAGAAATCATTGTTCCAGGCTTTGCGTCCTCAGACACTGTATTTGACAGTGATGTGAGTTCTATTTGCGGTGAATTGTCGTTGACGTCTATGATTTTTATAATGACTCTACACTCACCTGTCAGTGGAGGTGTTCCTTTATCTGATGCCTCAACGTCCAGTTTATATACGTCATTTTCTTCATAGTCCACTATTCCTTTTACTCTAATCTCTCCAGTTAATTTGTCCAACTCAAAAATGTCATAGACTTTTTTCTTTAGTGTTTTTCCAAGGCTGTATTCAATTTCGCTATTGGTTCCTTCATCGGTATCTGTTGCATTCATTCTAAAGATTGAAGTACCGACTGGAACATTTTCCTGTATTGCAATTTGATAAATCTCCTGACTAAACATCGGTCGATTATCATTAATATCAAGAACTATAATTGAAACATTTAGTGTCCCTGATCTTGGAGGTTTACCTCCATCGAGTGCTGTAACCAGCAGCGTGTGTTTGTCATTTTGTTCTCTGTCTAAAGATTTCTTCAGCACTAAAAATGGTATTTTATCCTCATCGCTCTGACGGATATCTATTTCAAAATGTTCATTTGATGTTAAAGTGTATGTACGAATAGAGTTGATTCCAGCATCTGGATCACGAGCAGTGTGCAGCTGAAATCGCCTTCCTGGCAATATATGCTCGGCTATTTCAAATCTCTGTTCTTTTTCGGGGAAAGTAGGAGAGTGATCATTTGTATCAGTAATTTCTATGACTACATAGTGTATTTCCAAAGGGTTTTCGACAATGACTTTTAACTCCATTAGACAAGCACCGCTGCCCTGACAGAGCTCCTCTCTGTCGATTTTCTTAAGGACACAGAGAAGCCCATTGTCCTGGTTTACCTCAAAAAATACATCCGTAGATTCAGAAACAACGCGGAACCGTCGGTCAGACAAAGACGTGATATCCAGGCCAAGATCCTTCGCAGCATTTCCAACAACAGTTCCATCTTTCACCTCCTCAGGAATGGAGTATCTTATTTCTGCCATAGCTCGTTGTCCGACAAACAACACTAGAGCTAAACGAAAAGCAAACCAGAAGCAGACCCTTCCTCCAAATCTTCGTCCGATCCCCATCGTTATCCAACAGCACAATGATACACAGAGGCTCGTGACTGTAATAAATGTCTACATCAAAACCATTGTGTGTCGCAAATTTACAAACTGAACAGCGCGATTCCATCGGGTGGCGAGCTCATTTCAAAGGCCTCCTGTTTTTTTTTAGGGGGCAAACAAAAGCTTTGTGAGGGGAGGGACCAAGCTACTCGTGGTTTACTGATGTACTACTGACACCCAGAGGTCACTGGGAAAGCACACAGTGATGTGGAGTCTTATTTAAAAATGAATATACCCAAATGGAGCTTATGCACTTTTTAAGATTTAGAAACACATGATCAAGATGTTCACTTTGTATGAAAAAAGTGTGCATATAGATGCGGAGAAGACACAGTAGTTCAAGTTGTTAAAAGCACTATATTTACTAGACTTTGTTTCTTAAATTAAATATCTTTGTACACTATGTTCTTTATAAACAAAAAAAAACAATAGCGTTTTAGCACCATGGACAGAGATCTGAGCCAGGCGCCTTTTCTTAACAAAAGTAGTTCAGCCTCATGCTCAGTACTCTTACAAATCAACGGAAACACCAGCAGCTTCAGACTTTCTGATTTGGATGCCTGCTTGTACAATCATCACAGACTCTTGGCCCCAGTATAGTATAGAATTCATAAGTGCTCTTATATTTGGGAAGGGGAAAAAACATATAGTGTCTGTACCGTATATGGCAGTCATGATCAGGCAAAGACTGTGGTCAATCAAATGGATGGCAGAAAATGAACAATTTTGCCTGTTTTACACGTTTGGACAAAACTATGAGTCAGTGTAGCTCTTGCCGACACATCAAAGCAGAGACACTAAGCCTTAACATCTCATGCTATAGGAACAGCCAACGCGGTGCGGTGAATACGGTGAGTATCTCTAAAGTCAGACTAACCGGTAAGGAACCAAAAATGAGCACCACATTTAATCATGCTTCTAAGCGATGGTGGAAAGAGTACTGAAAATCTATACTCAAGTACATGCACTGTTCATTACTGAAATCTTATTCAACTACAAGTAAAACTACTGGTGTTAAAATAAGTACAAAGAAGTACAAAATATTAATTTGAAAAAGTAATGAAAACATTAATTGCTTTAACCGTTGATGTTCAAAGTATTG
This sequence comes from Lutjanus campechanus, assembly GCA_027495735.1. Taxonomy (NCBI): domain Eukaryota; kingdom Metazoa; phylum Chordata; class Actinopteri; order Lutjaniformes; family Lutjanidae; genus Lutjanus; species Lutjanus campechanus. Next base: position 3,304 of record JAJHUR010139233.1, read on the forward strand.
TCAATAGCAGACATTTAATCGAAAATGGCTTCCGTTTATCCAGATCTTCAGTTTGAATTCTTTTCAACTATTGCGCTGTTCTCGTCAGTGGTCACAGTCATCTCTCCAGATCTGCGCTTGTTGCAGCGTAATTTTCGTACCTGTCCTGGTTTTCATCCACCCGTTTCCCTTACTGGCTATAAAAATGCCGATAACATGTTTGGATATTAATTAAAATTGTCGGTCTATTTCGTGAATTATGATTTTTAAAGCAAGTCGAGTGCAGAGAGGAATGCGTACTTGAGCACGAGTACAGACTTTCAAAAATACAAGTAAAAGCAGAAGTACCCAAAGGTCACTTAATTAAAACAATTCAAGTAACCACTGCTGGTACTATGATCGAGTTTAATTCACTGTTTTGTAGTTAATTTAGAGAGATGATTAATAGAAAAGTTGTAACTGCCCGCAAAGTAATGGCAGAAGGGAATTCATGTAAACATGTTTTATATCACATTGTTTTCAAGCTCTTACCTCTTCAGAAGTACGTCTCCTGTCAGGGAGCACCAGTGTGTTTGCATGGCTGCCCGGGACTATAGTAGATCCTATACTCATTCTGGGTCCAACTAACATGTACCGTTTGTCTCCAGATCTGTACTGGATGCTGTGACACAGTGTCCCATCATAATTAGTCTCCTGTAGATATTTAGAAGTATAGTCTGTGGATTTGGAGCACTGCATTGCAATCAGCACGATGATACTGATGATAAAAAGCACTGAAACTGAGCCCAAAGTTATCATCAGATAAAATGTTACATTGTCCTCCTCGTCAACTTTAGTTACACTTTTAACATCAGAAGCAGCAAAAGCCTCTTTGGGCTCCACAACTTTGACAATGACAGTAGCTGTTGCTGAGAGTGAAACGTTCCCATTGTCTTTGACCAGTATGACCAGTTTATGCTCAGCCTCGTCTGTCTCTGTGAATGATCGAAGTGTTCTGATCTGTCCCGTATAGCGGTCCAAACCAAAGAGACTGTGGTCAGTAACTTCCTGCAGTGAAAAGAGTAACCAGCCGTTATATCCTATATCAGCGTCATAGGCTCTGACTTTAGTCACCAAGTGTCCTGCGTTGACATTGCGGGGAATCTCCTCCACACCTTCAGCAGAACCGTTGGAGCTGATTGGATACAGGATGACTGGAGCGTTGTCGTTCTGATCCAGAATGAAGACGTTGACTGTGACGTTGTTGCTTAGTGACGGAGTTCCAGAATCTGTGGCAACAACTTGAAACTGGAACTTTTTCAGAGTTTCAAAGTCAAAACTTTTCAGCGCAGTGATGTGACCGTTATCAGAATTTACATTTAAGAAAGATAGTATGTCATTCTGATTCCCTTCTCTGACAATTTCATAAGAAATTGCTGCATTTTCATTCACGTCATTATCACTTGCGCCTACGGAGAATATTGACGCTCCAGCAACGTTATTCTCTGTCAGGTAGAACTGCAATGGATTTTGTTCGAAATGCGGACTGTTGTCATTTACATCTGATATCTGAATGTTGAAAGTTTTGAAAATCGATAATGGAGGTTCACCACAATCAGTGGCTTTGATTGTTATTTCATAATATGATACCTCCTCTCGGTCCAAAATTCCCTTAGTGACAATTGAATATATGTTCTCTTTATAAGAAGGTTTTAATTCAAAAGGCACCTCTGAGATTATGTTTGATATTATTTTTCCATTCACGCCGGAATCTTTATCCGTAACACTAAGTAATGAAATAACAGTTCCAGGTTTTGAGTCTTCAGACACTGTATTTGACAGTGATGTGACTTCTATTTCTGGTGGATTATCATTGACGTCTATGATTTTTATAATGACTCTACATTCACCCGCTGATGGTGGTTGCCCTTTATCTGATGCCTCAACATCAAGTTTGTAAACGTCGTTTTCTTCATAGTCCACTACTCCTTTTACTCTAATCTCTCCAGTTAATTTGTCCAACTCAAAAGTATCATAGACTTTTTTCTGTAGAGTTTTTCCAAGGCTGTACTCAATTTCCCCATTCGTGCCTTCATCGCGATCCGTGGCATTCATTCTAAAGATTGAAGTACCGACTAAAACGTTTTCTTGTATTTCGATTTGGTAAATCTCCTGACTAAATATTGGACGATTATCATTACTGTCAAGAACAAAAATAGAGACATTTAGTGTCCCTGATCTTGGAGGTTTACCTCCATCGAGTGCTGTTACCAGCAGCGTGTGTTTGTCCTTTTGTTCTCTGTCTAAAGATTTCTTCAGCACTAAAAATGGTATTTTATCCTCATCGCTTTGACGGATGTCTACTTCAAAATGTTCGTTTGATGTTAAAGTGTATGTACGAATAGAGTTAATTCCAGCATCGGGATCACGAGCAGTGTGTAGTTGAAATCGCCTTCCTGGCAAAATTTGTTCACCTATTTCAAATGTCTGTTCTTTTTCAGGAAAGTTAGGAGAGTGATCATTTACATCAGTAATTTCTACAGCTACATAATGCATTTCCAAAGGGTTTTCAACAAGGATTTTTAACTCTATTAGACAAGCACCGTTGCCCCGGCATAGCTCCTCTCTGTCGATTTTCTTATTGACGTACAGGGCCCCGTTGTCCTGGTTTACCTCAAAAAATGTCTCCTTAGATCCAGATACAACACGGAACCGTCGGTCACTTAAGGAGTTGATGTCAAGGCCAAGATCCTTCGCAACATTTCCAACAACAGTTCCTTCTTTGACCTCCTCAGGAATCGAATACCTTATCTGAGCAAAAGCCACCTTTCCGAAAAACAGCAGTAGAGGGAAGTGAAATACCAATAAATAGCACCCCATCGGTCGCCTTTGTCCAATGGTCCCCATCATTATACTACAGCTCCGAGGAAACACAAGAAAGGCTTGTACAGGGACAAAAAAAACGAATATATCCAACCCGTTGAATATCGCATAATTACTTAATGCACAACATGAATCGGTCGGCGGGCGTGCTTGATTCAAATGTTTGCCCTGCTCAAGATGGCAAAACAAAGGGTTTTTCAGGGGAGGGACAAAGTATCCTAACGTTACCAAATGTTACAGTGACACCCGGAGGTCACCAAAGGGAAGAGACTCTAATTGTCGTAAAGGATATATAGACAGTTTTTGTCTAAATCACAGTAACTTCCTGTCGTGAAATTTATAATCGCTGTACCAGTAAGATAAGATCTTGAAAGAAAAACACCCGCCCTTCTCTCTCTCTCTCTCTCTCTCTCTCTCTCTCTCTCTCTCTCTCTCTCTTTCTCTTTCTCTTTCTCTCTCTCTCATTTCCAACATAGGTGTAGTAACAAATGTTATTATTTGAACACAGACAGCGAATGTGTTTTAGTAATCATGGGAAGCATTCACAACCAGCTAAATATGTAGTATATTTCTTAGTCAAATGTTGCTGGGGATTTAAACAATAAACCCCAAATAAACTGCTTGCACACCTCAACAGAAACGATCATAACCATGCAAAGAACTGTATTTGGTGGCACTCGTTCTGAAGGCCTTAAAGTTAGGCCTATTGTATAAAAGTGATGCATGCTCATACATTGGGCTTACCTCTCCAGATCCCCTCCTTCTGTCAGGGAGCACTAGAGTATTCGCATGGCTGCCCGGGACTATAGTAGATCCTATACTCATTCTCGGTCCAACTAACATGTACCGTTTGTCTCCAGATCTGTACTGGATGCTGTGACACAGTGTCCCATCATAATTAGTCTCCTGTAGATATTTAGAAGTATAGTCTGTGGATTTGGAGCACTGCATTGCAATCAGCACGATGATACTGATGATAAAAAGTACTGAAACAGAGCCCAAAGTTATCATCAAGTAAAAAGTCACATTGTCATCCTCGTCAACTTTAGTTGCACTTTTAACATCAGAAGCTGCAAAAGCCTCTTTGGGCTCCACAACTTTGACAATGACCGTAGCTGTTGCTGAAAGTGAAACGTTCCCATTGTCTTTGACCAGTATGACCAGTTTATGCTCAGCCTCGTCTGTCTCTGTGAATGATCGAAGTGTTCTGATCTGTCCTGTATAGCGGTCCAAAACAAAGAGACTGTGGTCAGTAACTTCCTGCAGTGAAAAGAGTAACCAGCCGTTATATCCTATATCAGCGTCATAGGCTCTGACTTTAGTCACCAAGTGTCCTGCATTGACATTGCGGGGAATCTCCTCCACACCTTCAGCAGAACCGTTGGAGCTGATTGGATACAGGATGACTGGAGCGTTGTCGTTCTGATCCAGAATAAACACATTGACTGTGACGTTGTTGCTCAGTGACGGAGTTCCAGAATCTGTGGCAACAACTTGGAACCGGAACGTTTTCAGAGTTTCAAAGTCAAAACTCTTCAGCGCTGAAATTTGTCCACTATCTGAATTGATATTTAGAAATGCTGCAATTTTTACTTGATTACTTTCCTCTCGAACTATATTATAAGTTAAAGCTGCATTTTCATTCAAGTCTTCATCCGACGCAGTTACAGAAAATATTGGGTTTCCAGGCACGTTATTTTCTACCAGGTAAAGTTCAATTGGATTATACAAAAAATCAGGGACATTATCATTCACGTCTGACACATCAATACTCAGAGTTTTTAATGTAAGCAGAGGAGGGTCACCACAGTCCGTCGCTGTTATTGTGATGTCGTAATGCGAAACTGATTCTCGATCCAATTGCTGTTTCAAAACTAACGAGTACATATTATCTTGATACGATGGTTTTAATTCGAATGGCACTTTATTTGATAGACTACATATTACTTTACCGTTTAAACCGGCGTCTTTGTCTGTAATACTGATAAGAGAAACCACAGTTCCAGGTTTTGAGTCTTCTGATACTGTGTTTGACAGTGATGTCACTTCTATTTGAGGTTTGTTGTCGTTTTTGTCGAGCACTTTGATTATCACCCTGCAATCGGTACTCATTGGAGGCTGCCCTTTGTCAGTGGCGTGGACATCCAATTTAAAAACGTCAACCTTCTCAAAGTCAATGTGCCCCTTTACTCGAATTTCACCAGTGTCTTTATTTAAACTAAACATATCGTATATTTTACGATCCAGTTGACCCCCAAAAAAATATTCAATCTCTCCATTTACGCCCTCATCTACATCAGTAGCCTGTACCTCAATCACACTTGTATCTGCATCTACATTTTCAGGTATTGTTACTGAATATACCTCTTGGCTAAATGTGGGATGGTTATCATTTGAATCGAGAACAATGACTGTGACATTAAGTGTCCCTGATCTTGGTGGATTTCCACCATCAACTGCTGTGAGAATCAGTCTGTGCTCATGGTGTTTTTCTCGATCCAGAGACTTTTGCAGAACTAAGAATGGTATTTTGTCCTCTCCTCTCTCTCGAATTTGTATACTAAAATATTCGTTTTGGTTTAATTTATACACACGCACTGTATTGATAACAACATCTGGATCGTGCGCAGTGGGTAACTGGAAACGTTTGCCAGGAACGGTGGACTCAGAAATTTCTAATATTTTCTCCTCTTCTTGAAAGCTTGGTGAATTGTCATTTACATCTATGATCTCAACTTCCACGTAATGTATTTCCATGGGATTCTCAGCTACCATTTTTAGGTTCATTAAACATGGAGAAACACTTTCACAGAGCTCCTCTCTATCGATGTTCTTGTGCACATGCAAGGCGCCATTGTTCTGATTTACTTCAAACTGAGCATCGTTTGTCCCCGAAACAATGCGAAACCGTCGTTCCTCCAACGAAGTGATATCCAGTCCTAGGTCCTTGGCGACATTTCCAACAACAGATCCGACTTTTACTTCCTCTGGAACTGAATATTTTATCTGTGCAGAAACCCGCTCCACACAGCTGAGCATCACAGAAAAGGAGATGGCTAAGCACCAGGACTGTATCCCTCGTCTTTGTCCTCCGGCTCCCATCGTTTCAGTTTTTATTTGTATTATATCCACTCACAGGTCCTTGTGAAAAATGAAATTGCCTAAGCCACAAAATATACCGTTGAAATATTTCCCATGTTTTCAACTTATTTATGTTGAAATGCAATAACAGCAGCACTCGTTTCTGTTGAGGACACAGTCTCTTGTCTGCCGATCTGAACAAAACCTCAGTGGAAGGGGCCGGGCCAATCAGACAACAATTTATGCTGATATGACACTGACACCTTGTGGACCGAGCACATTATGATATCTTTTTAAACCAAGTCTTTGCAATTTATAGCCCCTTAACAACAAATAATTTATATTCTTGCTGACCAAATTCAAATTCAGTTTTCAGAGTATTTGAATTCTGTATTTTTCCGTATGTTTCAGGTATAAGTTTACCTTCATGTCTGTAACATCAGTTAACAGACATGAAAGTTGCCTATGTTGGGTAATCACAGTTTAAATCATGTCATGGCAGTGCATTGTAATGAAAGTGTGCACTGAATTCCTTCAATTCGCTCCCGTAGGCCTACATGGGAGAGTTTTACAGACTGGGTGCACTGTAATAGATAGTATGACTCAAGGAAGTTACGGTATGCTAATAGACCTTCATGATACAAATGAACAACAATAACAACAACATACTGTACATGCAACATTTAAAAAAAAAAAAAAATCAGCTCACTCTCAACCCAGCTGGGTCAAAATAGCAAATAAAGGCAACATTTATCTGCTTTTACAACTTAAGAACTACAATTTTAGAGTGCCGTGCGAAATTATTAAAAACTAATCACCGGATTAATTATACAGTTACTAAAAGGGAGCCAAAATAACTACTATATTAAAATGATACATGATTACACATTGCGCTTACCTCTTCAGATCCCCTCCTCCTGTCAGGGAGCACTAGAGTATTCGCATGACTGCCCGGGACTATCGTAGATCCTATACTCATTCTGGGTCCAACCAACATGTACCGTTTGTCTCCTGATCTGTACTGGATACTGTGACACAATGTCCCATCATAATTAGTCTCCTGTAAATATTTAGAAGTATAGTCTGTGGATTTGGAGCACTGCATTGCAATCAGCACAATGATACTGATGATAAAAAGTACAGAAACTGAGCCCAAAGTTATCATCAGATAAAAAGTCACATTGTCCTCCTCGTCAACTTTAGTTGCACTTTTAACATCAGAAGCTGCAAAAGCCTCTTTGGGCTCCACAACTTTGACAATGACAGTAGCTGTTGCTGAGAGTGAAACGTTCCCATTGTCTTTGACCAGTATGACCAGTTTATGCTTAGCCTCGTCTGTCTCTGTGAATGATCGAAGTGTTCTGATCTGTCCTGTATAGCGGTCCAAACCAAAGAGACTGTGGTCAGTAACTTCCTGCAGTGAGAAGAGTAACCACCCGTTATATCCTACATCAGCGTCATAGGCTCTGACTTTAGTCACCAAGTGTCCTGCGTTGACATTGCGGGGAATCTCCTCCACACCTTCAGCAGAACCGTTGGAGCTGAGTGGATACAGGATGACTGGAGCGTTGTCGTTCTGATCCAGAATGAAGACGTTGACTGTGACGTTGTTGCTTAGTGACGGAGTTCCAGAATCTTTGGCAACAACTTGGAACTTGAACTTTTTTAGAGTTTCAAAGTCAAAACTTTTTAGCGCGAAAATATGTCCGTTTTCCGAATTGACGTTTAGGAAAGATGTCATATCACCCTGTACCCCTTCACCTCTCACTATGTGATATGTTATTGCTGCATTTTCATTCACGTCATTATCAGCAGCACTTACAGAAAATATCGATGCGCCTGGGGCATTGTTTTCTACCAAATAAATTTCAAATGGATTCTGGATGAAATTTGGTCTGTTGTCATTTACATCAGACACCTGAACACTCAGTGTTTTTACAGTGGAAAGTGGAGGTTCACCACAGTCAGTAGCTGTTATTGTAATATCATAATGCGACACAATTTCACGGTCTAAACGCCCCCTTGTCACCAGCGAATACATGTTTTCCTCAATGGATGGTGTCAAATCAAACGGAACATCATCCGAGATTTTACAGATAACTTTTCCATTAACGCCCGAATCTCTGTCTGTAACACTGATGAGAGAGATAACAGTGCCAGGCTTTGAATCCTCTGGGACTACATTTGACAGTGATGTTACTTCAATATCCGGCTTATTATCGTTGACATCTTTAATTTTTATGACAACTCTACTCTCGGCAGTCCAAGGTGGCTGACCTTTATCTGAAGCCTGTAAGTCTAGTCTATAAATCTCCGTGTCCTCAAAGTCCACGTTTCCTTTCACTCGAATCTCTCCAGTGACGCTGTCTAATTCAAATGTGTCTTGTACTTTTTTCTTTTGCGTTTTCCTAAACGAGAATTCAATTTCGCTATTCGAACCTTCATCTAAATCTGTAGCGTTTAATTGTATAACAAGAGTTCCTACTGGTGCATTTTCATCTAACGACACCATATATATATCTTTGCTAAACACAGGGCGATTATCATTTATATCTAGCACAGTGATATTTAAATTTAGGCTCCCAGATTTCGGTGGACTGCCCCCATCGAGAGCTGTTAACACTAAATGGTGTTCCGCCTTTTGCTCTCTATCCAGAGGCTTTTTCAGCACTAAAAACGGTATCTTATCCTCTTCGCTGTCTCTGATTTCAATATCAAAAAATTCATTTGTGCTCAGTTTATATAATCTCACTGAATGTGCACCCACATCAGGATCTCTGGCCGCATGAATTTGGAAACGAGTACCTGGAGGAGTGTGCTCTGCTATCTCCAGTCGTTGCTCGTTTTCTGGGAAAGTCGGTGAATGGTCATTAACATCCGTTATTTCAACGCCAACGTAATGTATTTCCAGTGGGCTTTCAACAACAATTTTCAGGTTTATCAAACAAACCTTTGTTCCTTCACAGAGCTCTTCACGGTCCATAATTTTTCCAATGTACAACACTCCATTGTTTTGATTTAACTGAAACAGAGAATGATTGGGCCCCGAAACAATGCGAAACCGCCTGTCTGTCAAAGTGCTAATATCGAGTCCTAAATCCTTGGCAACATTTCCAACAGGGGATCCCACCTGTACTTCTTCTGGAACAGAATATCTTAGTTGAGCCAAAATCCGCTCCCCAAAGCACAGCAACAGAATCACGGCAATCCACCAGCAGTTCACTCGGCGCCTTTGTCCTCGTCCTCCCATTATCAAGCAATTCGTGAAGGCTTTCTTTGAACCAGATACAGTAATCCAACCGCTCATCAAACCAGTCCAATTAGATCCATTTCACGACTCTCAAATAGTAGCTTTTACCTAAATATTAACCACTATTCATGTTACTTAATACACAGACTACGATATGTACTCCGTCAGCACAGCACCTTCACTAGATATGATCCAGAGATGGGCAGGGCCTGTATACAATTAGCAACACAACCATTAGGTCACACTGACACCATGTGGACAGTGGGCTGCAATACGATAGCAAGTCACAAGTGTTTTTACTTCACTAGCTCTAGGAGATAAGCTGATGAGCTTAAAACGTCCCCAGTCTGCCTCTTCCAGCAAGTCAACGAAATGTTTAGTGTATTTCCCACGAACCGCCAATCAGCCTGCGACATAGTTGTGTGGATATTGGATAACTGACAGGACAAACAATAACACCTGCGATTATATGCATTGTTAAATGACCCATAACCCAATCAGCCAGGATAGAGGAGACACACATTGTGAATGTCCAAAGGTCGGTTTTGTTCTACACTATGGTCTCACTTAAATTTAGAAGAAAAAAAACAAAAAACACGTGGCTGGAAGTAAGAATACTAACTGAATTGGGAACACAAACTTTATTCAGGGCAGCAGGTCAATTGATTATTCATTTAAGTCTGTTTGACATTATTTTTATTTCCAAAAAACCCACAATAACAGAAAACCAACCAAAATGCGACCAAAATTTCAGCACCATGAACAGCTCACTTTCAACCCAGTGGGTCGAAACAACAAATGAAAGCAAGATATTTACATTTACAACTTATGAACTACGATTTAAAAGTGTTGTAAGAAATCATTATGTAAATAATTAAAAACTAACCACCTGATTGAGCCAGAATGAGTTACTATACAAAATTGGTACATGATCATACATTGGACTTACCTCTTCAGATCTCCTCCTCCTGTCAGGGAGCACCAGTGTATTCGCATGGCTGCCCGGGACTATAGTAGATCCTATACTCATTCTGGGTCCAACTAACATGTACCGTTTGTCTCCAGATCTGTACTGGATGCTGTGACACAGTGTCCCATCATAATTAGTCTCCTGGAGATATTTAGAAGTATAATCTGTGGATTTGGAGCACTGCATTGCGATCAGCACGATGATACTGATGATAAAAAGTACTGAAACTGAGCCCAAAGTTATCATCAGATAAAATGTAACATTGTCCTCTTCGTCAACTTTAGTTGCACTTTTTACATCCGAAGCAGCAAAAGCCTCCTTGGGCTCCACAACTTTGACAATGACAGTCGCTGTTGCTGAGAGTGAAACGTTCCCATTGTCTTTGACCAGTATGACCAGTTTATGCTCAGCCTCGTCTGTCTCTGTGAATGATCGAAGTGTTCTGATCTGTCCTGTATAGCGATCCAAACCAAAGAGACTGTGGTCAGTAACTTCCTGCAGTGAAAAGAGTAACCAGCCGTTATATCCTATGTCAGCATCATAGGCTCTGACTTTAGTCACCAAGTGTCCTGCCGTTGACATTGCGGGGAATCTCCTCCACACCTTCAGCAGAACCGTTGGAGCTGATTGGATACAGGATGACTGGAGCGTTGTCGTTCTGATCCAGAATGAAGACGTTGACTGTGACGTTGTTGCTTAGTGACGGAGTTCCAGAATCTGTGGCAACAACTTGGAAGTGGAACGTTTTCAGAGTTTCAAAGTCAAAACTTTTGAGAGCGGAAATTGTGCCATTGGCTTCGTTTATATTTAAAAACGAGGTTACAGTGGTCTCCGGACTCTTACGGTTGAGTGAATATGTTATTACTGCATTTTCACCTCCATCAGCATCTGCCGCGCTCACTGAAAAAATTGACATACCAGCCTTGTTGTTTTCAGGCACATAAAAAGTATACGGGCTCTCAGTAAATAAAGGGCTATTATCGTTAACATCTAGTACATCCACCTGTATCACCTTCGTGGATGACAGGGCGGGGCTCCCTAAGTCCTTCGCCGTTATTGTAATGCTATAGGTATGTATCCTTTCCTTATCTAGGAAGTTCTTCGTGACTAAAGAGTATGACTGTCCGTCAGGGGATGGCTTTAAGTCAAACGGTAAATCGCCGGGCACACTGCACACCACCTGTCCATTCACACCTGAGTCAAGGTCTGTCACAGCCATCAAAGCCACTACAGTGCCAGGAGGTGCATCCTCTGGAATGTGACTTGAAAGGGATGTGATGTCTATTTCGGGTGGATTATCGTTGACGTCTTCCACTCTAATAACCACATTACACTGTGTGGAGAGAGACACGGCACCTTTGTCTGCAGCCAGTACTTTAATCTCATAGACTTGTTTTTCCTCATAATCAAGACCTCCCTTCACCATTAGTTTGCCAGTTTTACTGTTCAAATCGAAAGGCTCAGAGGAGAGTCCTCTGAGTTTACTCCGTAAAGAGTATTCTATCTCACCGTTCAGCCCCTCATCTGAGTCAGATGCGTTCACTGTCAGCAGAAATGTTCCCGCAGGTGCGTTTTCCTTTATCGTTATGGTGTATTTCTGTTTATCACACACTGGCGGGTTGTCATTGATATCCGATACAATAATAGTGATATTAATAGCACCAGATTTTGATGGTTTTCCTCCATCTATGGCTGTTAATAGTAACCAGTGTTGAGCTGCATGTTCTCTATCCAACGGCCGCTGTAATATTAGGAATGGGACCTTTCCATCCTCCCCAAATTCCTCCGTCTCCAGGCGAAAATACTGATTATGATTTAGCTTATATGCCTGTAATGAATTCAGTCCAACATCCAAGTCATGTGCTCCCTCCATTTGAAATCGAGATCCAACTATGGCGGACTCCAGCACCTCTAATGTGTAGTTTTCTTCAGGAAATGATGGCCAATTATCATTTACATCGAGTATCTCAACTATCACTTGGTGCATCTCAAGAGGATTTTCTATAACCACTTTCAGATTTGTGATGCATGGGACAATTTGTGCACACAGCTCTTCCCTGTCTACTCTCTGGTTCACTAACAAAACTCCATCTCCCGGATTTACCTTAAACAGATCCTGCTTTGTTCCTGACACGACACGAAGATTCCTGTCCGCCAGTCTTCCAAGATCTAATCCAAGGTCTCTGGCTACATTTCCAACCGCCGTGCCTAATTTTAATTCTTCCTGAATTGAATACCGTATTTGAGCTGAGATTCCTTCCAAGTGAGTCGCAATCAGCAGGGCCAGACAAAAAGAAATCCACACATCCAGCCGTTGCCCTCTGTTGTCCGTTTTCGCCATTGTTTATGAAAAACCTTCAAATCAACGGTTTTAAATCCGTCAACACATTTCTTGGGACATTTTCAGTTTCCTCCTACGGATAATAAACAATAACAGTGTGCAGGAACCATCATTCTGAAAGAAGAATAGAGGCTGTTTAGTCCGTTCTTTCAATCCGTCTCTTTGGGTTGTTACTGAATGCACATGAAAAAAGACCCACAAACCACAACCACCGTGGAGATATATAGTGTAACAGCACCACCCATAGTCACTGTAAGGATGGTGCGGTGATTTCCTTTGAGTTTAGCATCAAGTGTAGCCTATATCTCACTGAAGTACAGGCCCACGTCTGCATTCAGCAAGTAGACGTTTTTAATAGGAGTTTTAATCCCACCAGACCAACAAAGGTCTTCTTTTTAACATTAATGTGAGTGTTAAAGGTTGTGTCTTACAATTAACACTTCAAATCAGAGAGCGATGCTTTTGTTTTCAAAATGTCTCAGATACCCTGTTTGATGATAAGTTTTTATTTATGCGTTTTGTTGTATTACAATATCCGTTAACCAGACTAGCCAGTATTTGTCACAAAGTCACTGTAGTTACTGTCAAATGCTAATTTGATTGTAATGAAAATGGGATTTCGGCAACATAAGAATTTAGATTAGTTTATTTGCACAATCAAAATACACAGCGCGCAACAAATAGGACAGCAGTTGCGTGCAAGAGAGGAAGGAAGCTTGAAAGAAATATTCAGAGTCCTCCCCTAAAAAAACAATAACATTACTGCTCAGCAAAAATGAACAGGACAAGCAAACAGAGCATAACAAGCAAACAATAAACAAAGAA
>JAJHUR010139234.1:1707-14997 GCA_027495735.1 Lutjanus campechanus
TGACAGAAGCTTGCATCTTCGCAGCTGTCAGCTGATTCATTTCCAGCTGCTGATTCAAACTATTGATCAGGCCAATATGACAGAACGTGCGTTAACGCGCGTTTAAAAAATTAGCGTTAAAAGGAATTTGCATTAACTTTGACGGCCCTGGTGAAAAACAAACCTGCTAACCTGATTACTTTACCGTCAAGTTTACATAATTTTTAATGCCTCGAACATTTAAGTTCATGCTTTTTCATGCCATTTAATGCCTGAATTTTCACAAAATCTATTTAATTACTTTTCATGCTTTTTAATGACCCGCGGAAACCCTGGAGTATGCAAAGTGTGCACTGTGCTAAAGGGGGGATCAAACGCACGGAACTGAGGTTCAAGGAGAACTTTGGTGCCACATTTAAATCTCAGACAAAACTCCAAGTGAAAGTTCAAATCTTCAAGAACACTGGATTCATACTTTTCCAAATTACTTTGGGGTTAAATAATGTCAGAGATGGCAGCATACGGACAGATTTACCTCCAACAGTTAGCAGTAGTGAAATGTGTCTGTCACAGAAGAAAGACGCTAAAATCGCACGAAGAATCCAATCCAAATCTCGGTGAATAAAAGGTTGGTTTTTTTTTAATAAATATATAATTCTAACTTGTGATTACTGACTTTATTAAGCTGACTGTATCTAACACCACGACACGCACCGTGCCAATCTTATGCTGGAGATGCAGCACCAGCATCTGAACGCAAACAAAATAAAGGATCTGTGTCAGCTTAATATCATGACTTTAAAAGCAGCGAATTACTTGCCTTAACGAATTTCGTGAGAATAAAATATGAAGAATTGTAAAATATCTATTTTCATCCATTTCTATGAGGCTGTTCGGTCAGACAGCGACAGATCACAAGTAATTAACTTAATATCATCCTGGCAGTCTAGTGAAGATCAAGCGACGTGCAGCTTGTTCAATCAATACTGTGTTCATTATAATGTTGATAATGCTAAAATGACATTTTCTGCCTATATAATTAATACCTCGATAATACACTACTCTGAGCCTTAAGCTGGAGCAGCCATTCAGTACATGTTGTTACTGTGTAACAAAATCTGATGTGTTGCGTGAAATGCACCAGTATGCATTAATGTGGAGCTGTGGAGTCGTCATCGCTCATCATAATTGCTGTCGTTCCCGCTGTGGAGCCAAAGCGTCTGTGTGGAAAAACTGGACGTGCACCGCCACCATGCGGAGGGCGGGGGGAGGTCATCCAATAAGAAAGATAGACAGTTTAAATTTGACTTAAGATAATTATTGGTTAAAAAGGAAAACAATCAAGGCATTGAGGATGGTTGTAATCCAGATTGGCCGGCTGGCCAGCGTCATCTTTTTCGTCACGTTTTTACTCGTCAGTTGATAATGAACAGAGATTTCGTTTTAATTTTTGTTGTCAGTACTTCTTAAATTTACGTTTTCATCACAAATTAGTCACAGAATAAAGGGTCGTCAACGAAAAGTTTTCGTTTAAGTTTTAGTTGACAAAATTAACACTGCGGTGGGCTCCTCCATGGTGCTGCTGCACACAGGCTTACAGCAAACATTAAGATAAATCCACTTTTGCCGAACTAACAAACGAGCGCAGTGTGTCAATCTTGTTAGTGAGGCGAACCCGCCGTACTGGTGGAGGGAACATCAGCGACTCCACTTGCGACTGTCAAAGCTGGCAAAAGTTTTATTTTATTATTTATGATTTATTTTTATTTTAAGTTTAATTTTGAACGGAAAGAACTGCTTACATATTGCTTATTTAAAATAGAAAGTACAATAAAAATGTTTTCCCTAACATAATGAATAATCGTGATTAATAATCGTGATTTCAACATTGATCCAAATAATCGTGATTAACATTTTGGCCATAATCGTGCAGCCCTAGTGCCATCCAAGCTCTCATCCATGGAGCCCAGGAGGTGACTTCAAAATGGTTTTATTTTTTAAAATGCATGCACAGCTTTCTATTTCGCGCACCAATTTTATAAATTGTACGTGCATACTAGTAACTTGCATGCGCGTCTTTATATAAACAAAGAATTTGTGCGAACTACTGTCGGTGTTTTAATTACGATGCGTGTGCAAGTTACTACAATGCATGTGCAATTTATAAAACGGGTGTGTGAAATAGAAATATATCTATTTAAACAAGATATTTATGCGCCTCAAAACATTTCTGTGAACTGATAAGGAATGATAAAGCTGTGTGCATGTTTGAGAGACAGAGAGCTGACCATCCTGAAACAATGCTGCCAGAACTGGGCCTTGGAGGTAGATTTTAAGAAAACACAAATTATGATCTTTCAAAAGAAACCAAGATTTCTTGAATACAAATACAATTTCCTTTTGAATAACACCCAAGTCAAACTAATTATAAATCATAATTGCCTTGGCCTGACCATATCTACATCAGAAAAAATTCAATCTGGCACACTCAAAAGAAAAACCATGCAGGGTAATGTATGCATTAAAAAATAAAGTTATTAAACTTTTACTTTTTTATTTCTAGTATTTTTTATTTCAGAGTCAGCCAGTGCAGACTATAAAATGAAATGTCAGCATCGTCCCAAGATTGCCATCTGTGCCAGTTTAGCAGGGTGATAAACCTGCAATTGGATCAAAGTTTGTGGTCATATCAGTTGTATGACAACAGAAACTTGGTACCCACTCCCTCTGAATGGAAAAGATAATGTATATATATACAGTATATGTTGGCAATTGGCCAGAGAAGCACTGGGAAGCAGAGGCACAATAACAAAAATCCAATATTGTGCATCCATAATAAGTAATTGTAATTCATACCATTACACAGGCAGCAGGTCTAAACAGAACTGGTTCTGTGCTGGCTTCAATGAAGGTGATTTCATAATCGCAGATAAAATGAATAACATGGGTCGCAATAATAAGACAAAAGTGGTTCTGAGTCAGACATCTAGTTTAGACAAGAAGAGAAGGGGTGGAGGTTGAAGTTGCAAGTGTTCTACATGCTTAATTAGAGGCTGCCAAATAAAGTTAAATTTGGAAATAGTCCAACATTGATTATTTAAATTTTTTCCAGCTTCATAAAGAAAAAGACATCCGCTATCCATTCTGGATATGTAGGCGGAGAAGCACTTTTCCACTTCAATAATATTAAGAGTTTCAGCAGAAAACAGGGTTTGCAGCCAATGGCAGTGAACGGAGATCACGGATAAAATATTTTTTTTAAAAACACACAAAACAAACACAAAATGTCTCCATCCTGCTCGTGTGGTGCAATCCAAGTGTCCGTAAGCTGCGACATTAAAATTTAACATGAAGTACATATTGAGTGGATTATCATCTAGGGGTGGAATATCGCTTTAAATTTGCAGAATTTCTTCCATTGTCTTTTATTTGTTCGGTGACCCAAATAAAATCTCCTGTGACCCACTTGTACGTAATGACCCAGTGTTTGGGAATGACTGACCTAAAAGACCAGTATGTAGGTTATAGTGGCATCCGTAGCAAGGTTTGTTGTAGGCAACTGGACTTCATAGAGTTCTTGAAGACGTTTCGCCTCTCATCCAAGAGGCTTCTTCAGTTCTGACTGACTGGCTTGGGAGTTCAGGTGAACCTGAAATCATGTGACTCCAACAAGTCACATGGTGACAGGGCCCTTAATGACCCTCATTCACACCTCCCCCCCAGGTGAAACTCAAGGTCCACACAATGGAAGGGGGGCAATTGAGACACATGCCCCCTCTAGGTGTTAACGACCACACAGTGGTTTAATACCTGAACTCCCAAGCCGGTCAGTCAGAACTGAAGAAGCCTCTTGGATGAGAGGCGAAACGTCTTCAAGAACTCTATGAAGTCCAGTTGCCTACAACAAACCTTGCTACGGATACCATGACCTGGATGACTGAGAACCTACACAGACATGTTATAGTGGCATCTAGTGGCGAAGATGCAGATTGCAACCAAATAATTACCTCTTGCTTCATCTTCCCCTTCTAAGCATGTACGGGACCCTGCAGTGGCCATTAAACTCGTGAAAAAATGAGAAAGATCCTCTCCAGAGAGAGTATACACTAATAAAAACATACTTCTGATACCTTCTAATAGAGCCTCCTAAACACCTCCTAACACACTGATCCTTTAAAATACATCAAAATGGTTTAAATGAACAATCTTACCAGTGATGACCTGTAGCAGAGTCATGAAAGTCTCAGCACAATCTGGAGCCTTCAGCTCATCCATATCACTGATATCTTTGTACTGAGAGCTCCAAGCTCCCTCAGCTGAGAGCATGGCATCCATCTTCTCCACTGCCACTGTGCAAACAGGAAAATGTAGGTTATAATTCTATTTCACCATTCTTGAGACAATGCAGAATACATGTCTATAACATATGGCTTGTCATATGTTTGTAAGACACTGTTATATTATGCGATATCTAATCAAACACCACTGTGAAAATATTGATCTATTATTTCTGATCAATTTAGAATTCAGTGTGCCTGATGTGCAATGCACAGAAGGACACTAACTATAATCCGCCATACTTATTCTTAATTTTATTATTTTTCTTCCGCCGGATTTGTGGTGCGTAACTAGTCCTGCTACGTTATCACAAAACCAAAATCACAAAAAACTGCAAAAGATTTCCCATTCAAAGTGAATGGGATTTTTGTGAAAAATGCTCGAAAATCACCCATCTTTGATGCCATGAGGCTTCTCCATACTTTAACGTAGAAAAGTCATTCAAAGTTTGACTTCAACTTCGACTTCATTGACATGGAACGGCATTTTCATAACTACACGGGTTTTTAACAAAATCCTAGTTTTCATTTTGGGAGTTTCAGACTTTATAATGGGTGTGTATTGCGTGCAATCATTAGAGCTAGAGTGGGTGATGTCATCGCTAGAGTGGAGAGCAGCTGTAAAATAATCTCAAAATTTTCTCTTAAACTCACTTTCTTGCTCACAATGTTCACTCCACATAGACAATTTATACATCAGATTGTGGGAAAGTCCAACCAACTGCCCCATTCACTCCCATGTTAACCGAGACCAAAATTTCTGGAAGAAAGCCGATTCCAGTTTTTTGGCCACACTTTTCACACCACAGAAATAAAATTTGCACCATTGCATTCAGCATCCCATCCTCCCCCTCACTCTCTGCTTTGTGTAGTTGTAACAGTTATGGTGTTTCACTGAACAGCTGGAGTTTTAGAGGAACTTTTGGCTCAATTTCTGCCTTTTTTAGAGCATACAAAGGGTTATCTTGTGCAGGCATAGAGAGTTCCTTGTTGAAATAGTCCATAAATGTCTGGCACACATTATAAACTTTTTTAGTACAGCCTCAAGAGGAGTACCTCAATTTCTCAAGCTTTAAATGGGCCGGGATAGATAGATAGATAGATAGATAGATAGATAGATAGATAGATAGATAGATAGATAGTACTTTATTGATCCCAAACTGGGAAATTCTTGTATCACAGCAGAATAAACAGGTCAAAAAATAAAATATATGAGAAAAATACACATTTTAAAATATACAATAGTACTATACTGTAATGTACAGAATCAACTACACCAATAGCAGTAGTGTACCAAAACACTGTGCAAAATATCAAATGTAAGTAGACAAATTATATACACGAGACGGTGAGAAATGAGGTCGATTGGTATTGAGACAGATGTGCAAAATAGCTAACAGATGTGCAATGAGCCATGACCAGCAGTGCAAATAGGAAATCTGGTTGGACCAGAACTATAAGAACTATAAAGAACCCACTGTGGAGAGTTCGGAGTGTTGTCTGGCAGACAGAGGTGAGGTATTGAACAGTGTTATTGCTTGGGGGAGGAAAGATTTCCTGTATCGGTCCTTGTGACAGCGGAGCTGTCTCAGTCTGTTGGAGAAAGAACTCCGCTGTTTGTCCAGTATGTGATGAAGAGGGTGGTCAGGGTTATCCATAATGGATAACAGTTTGTTCAGTGTCCTCCTTTCCACCACTGCTTTGAGTAAGTCCGGTTTGCAGCCAATCACAGAGCCGGCCTTTTTAATGAGTTTATTCAGTCTGTTTCTCTCACTGGCTCCGATGCTGCTTCCCCAACAGACTACAGCAAAGTAAAGTGCGCTGGCCACAACAGACTGATAGAAGATTTCCAACATCTTGCTGCACACGTTGAAAGATCTCAGCTTCCTCAAGAAATAGTCTGCTCATCCCCTTCTTGTACACAGCCTTGGTGTTGGCCTTCCAGTTCGGTCTGTTGTCAATGTGAATGCCAAGGTACTTGTAGTCCTCAACCATACCGATGTCCTCTCCCCGTATGCACAGGGATTGAGAAGTTGTCCTTGTTCTTCTGAAGTTAGTCACCATCTCCCTGGTCTTGGCCACATTCAGCAACAGGTGATTTCTACCAGCCCACTCCACAAAATCACCCACCAGTGCTCTGTACTCTTCCTCCAGTCCATCACTTATACACCCAACCACCACAGAGTCATCAGAGAACCTCTGCAGGTGGCATGACCCAGAGTTATACTGAAAGTCTGTGGTGTACAAGGGTGAACAGGAAAGGAGACAGAACAGTCCCATGTGGAGCTCCTGTGCTACCCACCACCATGTCAGACAGGACACTGCCGAGTCGGACAAACTGTGGTCTGTCTGTCAGGTAGTCGGTAATCCAGGAAATTGTGGACGTGTCGACCCTCATTGCCTGCAGCTTCTCCCTCAGTAGTAGTGGCTGGATGGTGTTGAAAGCACTGGAGAAATCAAAGAATGTGAGTCTCACAGTGCTGCCGGGTCCATCCAGGTGCGAGTGAGCTCGCTTCAGCAGGTAGATGACAGCATCGTCCACTCCCAGATGAGACTGGTAGGTGAACCGCAGAGGGTCCAACGATGATTTCACCTGTGGTCTCAGGTGGGCCAAGACCAGCCTCTCCAGCACCTTCATCATATGAGATGTGAGGGCAACTGGTCAGTAGTCGTTGAGGCCAGATGGTGTTGACTTCTTGGGGACTGGAACAAGGCAGGATGTCTTCCACAGCACCAGTATTCTCTCCTGGCTCAAGTTGAAGAGATGTTGCAGAACAGAAGACAGCTGGCAAGCACAAGTTCTCAGAACCCTTGGGCTGATACCATCAGGGCCTGCAGCCTTGCATAGGGGGAGCCTCTCCAGCTGTCTCCTAACCTGGCTTGCAGTCACAGTCAGACGGGGGAGGGTGCATGTTGACTATGTGGAGGGGGAAAGGTGCTGCAGAGGTGGTGTGTTGATATCCAGTGATGTTGCTAGGTACGCGTCCTGCGTCCCTGACGCATTAAAATCTGAAAGGACGCAATAAATTCACTATCCATGCGTCCCAGGGACGCACCTTATTTTTCCCATGAAAAACGATACATTGTGAACAACAACTTGTGTTTAAAATCACAGTAACTAGCAAAAGAAACCTTGCCGTCAGCGGACCTGACGAGCGCTGTTTCAACCCTTTGCGCAACAGCCACGTCGGTCATTTTGACCGTTTTGAAATTTACATGTGCAATAACTTTGTTGAATAAAAAAATAAAATCCTGCTAGTTCTTGACTTTTCACAAAAGTGTATGTATTTTTATTTAAAGTTGTTTTTACATAAATTACACAAACTACAACAAAAATATCATAATTTTTACCTATTTCGGCCGTGAACAGTCATGTTGACCGTACGGAATTTCGCGCTGCTCTATTGTTTATTTTTTCCGCGGTTGATCTATTTTTTGCCTTTTCCGCAGTCACGTTATTATTAGACGGAGATCGAGAGATCGACAGATAGGGAGACAGGGAGATAGAAATAAAGAAAATGTCTGAAAGACCGAGGAGAGACCTGACACTTACCAAGGCCTTGGAGCTACTTCAGAATTTGGACAGCGGTGATTCTGATGCAGGGGAACTAAAGTGACAGTGACCTTTGTTGGAATGAACATACTTCATTCTCATCAGAAAGTGATTAGGAGTTCATACGGAGGAAAAAGACGTGGCTACTAAAATATTCAGCACTTGCGGAAAATGCCGCAAAGTCGTGTGTAAATTGCACGAGGAGAGGAGTCGACGTGCGTTGACTGTGAATAGGGGAGACTGGGGACGTTTGCAACACTAGTGTGGATTTCTCTCAGTTATTTAGAGATTATTTGGAACAGACCAACCAAATCTTAAGCCTATATGTTAAATAGACATGCACTATTGATTTAATTAGTTAATATAAAATTGTTTTATGGCTTTAGTCTAAACTTTGTTCTTGGCTCTTTTGTTTTAGATCAGCTTGTTTCCACCTTTTTAAAAATAATTTTACGTGTTATAATATAGAGAGGGTGTGTGGAGATCTGAGTGTGTGTGGGTGGAGGAGGAGACAGCAGGGGGCTGTGAACTAAACCTATTAAAGAAACAGTTCAGCTCATTTGCCCTCTCAATGTTGCCAGTTGTTTGTCTGTCTTTCCACCTGAACCCAGTGATCTCTTTCATTCCAGTCCACACATCCCTCACATTGTTCTGCTGGAGCTTGGCTTCCAGCTTCCTCCTGTAGGAGTCTTTGCTCTCCCTCAGCTTGTCCCTCAGATCACGCTGCACCCTCCTCAGTTCTTCTCTGTCCCCAGACCTGAAAGCTTTCTTATTATTATTAAGAAGTACTTTCAGGTCGCTGGTGATCCATGGCTTGTTATTGGGGAAGCAGCGCACAGTCCGGGTTGGCAGGGTGGTGTTTTCATTGAATTTGATGTATTCTGTGATGCAGTCTGTCATGCTGTTCATGTCCTCCCCGTGAGGCTCACAGAGCACATCCCAGTCTGTGGACTCAAAGCAGTCCTGCAGTGTCTCACTAGCCTCCTGAGTCCATGTCCTCACTGTCCTTTTGGAGGCAGGCTGCCGCTGAACAAGGGGGACATACTTTGGTTTCAGCAAGACTAGGTTGTGGTCAGATCTGCCCAGAGGGTGAAGGGCTGTGACACTGTAAGCGTCCTTAGCATTTGCATACAGGAGGTCGAGTGTTCTATTGTCTCTAGTGGGGCAGTTAATATACTGATAAAATGTTGGCAGTGTTTTGTCCAGTGTGGCATGGTTGAAGTCTCCTGTAATAACCACAAAAGCATTTGGGTGCTGGGTTTGGAGTCTTGTGACTGTGGAGTGGATGACGTCACATGCTACCGCTGCATCAGCTGATGGAGGAATGTAAACAGCGGTAACAATGGCGGACGTAAACTCCCTCGGCAGATAGTAAAGACACACAACAGCAAGCAGTTCAATGTCCGGGCTACAGAAACGTGCTTTCACACGAACATGTCCCAGATTACACCACCTCATTCACATACAGTGCAATCCCTCCTGCCTTCTTCCTACAGCTCCTTGTAGCGTCTCTGTCCGTCCGTACAGTCCTGAAGCCGGGTACCGCCACGTTGTGGTCCAGGATATGCGACTGCAGCCATGTCTCCATGAAACACAAAATGCTGCACTCACGGTATTCCCTCTGGGTGTTAATCAGCGTGGCAAGCTCGTCGGACTTATTTTCCGAGGACCTCACGTTCCCCATGATGATCGCTGGGACGGCAGGTTTAAATTTCCTCCTTTTCTCCCTCTGCTTTGCTCCAGCTCTACAACCCCGACGTCTTCTCTGCAGCTCCTCCGCGATTTCAGGCCTCGCTCCCGGCAGCAGCACAGGTTTACACAGCGCGATCAGTTGTTCACGTGTATAAATAATGCTTTCGCCTCTCTCAGCATGGCTCTCCGTTACAAAGAGTAACAAAAGCAACAGTAGAACTGGGAGAAAAGTCACTGTCTTAGTATATGATAAAGAGCACACGTACGAGACAATGAATTAACGAAAAACACAAAAAGTCAGAACACACGACGGGAGCTACTGCAACAGGCTGCCTCCTGGCACGGCACCATCTTGGATTTTCGTTGGAGCCTTAGGGCTCTCCCAATTAACAAGAATTAATTTCCTGGCAAGGAGTGTGACAAAAGCAACCACATTTGCTTGATTTGTTGAAAGCGTAAACCCTTCAGGTGAGGTACCAAATATTGCCATAATTGGGTTTGGGCTGATCCTTTTCTTACAAGCATAGGAAATGGCGTCAAAGATAGATAGCCAGAAGGAGCTCAACCTCGAGCACGACCAAAACGTGTGGCTGAGGGTGGCCTCGGTCTGGTGACATCTTTCACATTTTGCATCAACATTTGGATATAGCTTAGCTAGTCTGCTCCGGGAGAGGTGAAGTCTGTGAAATATCTTGAACTGAATTAGACCATGTCGAATACAAATGGAGGATGTGTTCACTCTACTCATTGCCAATTGCCGGGTCACATCTGGCATCTGCAAGTTGAGATCCCTCTCCATTTGGTCTTTATATGGTGAAGAAAAGAAGAGGCTACAGCTTGAATCTTGTCATATACAAATGAAACAAAGCCTTTTGTTTGTGGATCCCTGTTAACACAGTCATGAATCCAGTCTTCCTCTATGGCTGCTAAGGAAGGTGAAAAGCATGTCTTAATATATTTTCGAATCTGCAGATATCTGAAGAAGTGAGTGTTTGGAATGTTGTAATGTGCCTTTAGAAAGTCAGATGAAACGAAAAGGCCATCTTTAAAGAAATCCCTTACACACATGAGACCTCTACTTTTCCACAATTTAAATGCTGGATCTATGAGAGAGGGAGGATAGAAGGGGTTGGCTAGAATAGGACTTGACAAAATCGCTTTCTTGTGTCCAAAATGTACTCTAAATTGTGACCAAATTCGGAGAGAGCCCCCAATCACTTACTAATCGGCATCGGAGCACATGCCAAGGCAGCCAATGAGTTGGGTGAACTAGAGTGTTATTCCATGAGTAACCACACTGGTGCCTCATGTTCAGGGATGTCAGATGTCCAATATGCAAGGGCATGAAGGTTAGCTGCGCAGTAGTAATGCATCAGGTTTGGTAACGCCAAACCTCCATTCTCCCTCGGCCTCTCCAAAAATGCCTTCCTAATTCGTGGCACAGTTTTGTTCCATATAAAGGTGGATATGTATTTGTTCAATTCTGTAAAGAATGCTTTAGGAATGAATGTGGGGATCGTCTGAAAAAGAAAAAAGAATCGGGGCATTATAGCCATTTTAATGGAGTTAATTCTTCCTGCTAAAGATAGTGGAAGGGACAACCATCTTGTCAAATCCTGTTTAGCGCTTTCTAGTGCCACCTTAAAGTTATTTTTAAATAAATTCTTGAATCTCTCAGTAACATGGACAACTAGGTATTTAAAAGAGTCATGTGTAACCTTGAAGGGGAACATGTCAAAGGACCTCTGCTTTGCAGTTGTACTTATGGGAAAAATTAGGCTTTCGAGAAGCCTTCTATTTTGTAGCCGGAAATTATCCCAAATTTAGTGATCAGATCTAATGCGACAGGTACGGATGTATCTGGGTGTGAAAGGTACAAAAGGAGATCGTCACAGTGTAATGAGTTTGTGGTTGAGGCCACAATGGTCTATGCCCAATAAGCCAGCATTTTCCCTCAAGGACACAGCCAGAGGTCTTCAACCCGAGAGCCCCCTTGGACAGGGGGCAGCGTCAGATGCGTGCGGTTCAGACGGTCTATAGGCACGCTAGGAAGCACCAATCTTAACATGTAGCACCTCAAAATGACGGGGAGAAACTCAGCTAAAAGCCTCTATCATGAATTGCCACCTAAACGAAACACAATTAAAACCACAGGCAATAATATGGGCATTTAACAAAAACCTGAAAACATTGTTGTAATCAGTACGATCTGTTTTCATGCGAGGTCTCACTCGTCACTGTGCAACAAAAACTCTGAGAGTAAGACCCCAAATAGTCGCAAAAAAACCTTCACAGAATCATAAAATATGTCTTACTTTAGCTGTTTTGTGGCCTAAAGTTATATTCCAGCTTGAAAAATCACTGATTTAGTCTACTCCTGTGACTCTTTAGTTTGAAATGAATCGCGATGGTCCTGGTTGTTTTAATAAAGATCCAGGGCTTTTTTCGAGCGGAATGTGCATCTTCACTACAATACACTATCTTTGGCTTGATGTCCTTCTGTATCGTCATTAGTGTTGCTATGGTAGATTTAGGTGGTAGCAATAGAATCTCATGACTGTGATTGGTTTATAGAGGTGTCGATCATCAAAATTGACCAATGGGTTGCAGAGAAAATCCCCTGGATTGTCCCAGGGAGGTGACGCAATGCGCACAGGACGCAACTTTGTTTACACTTTAGACGCTTCAAGCAGAGCGTAGCAGACCCCCGGGGAGGAAAATACGAGAGAAATATACAGCAGAGGAGGTTCTCTGACTGTTTGAATCATATAGCGGTGCTAAAATACTAACAACACAGTGCCAAACGTCAGTGTGACTGATGCCCAAATGGCACATTTGGTGCAGTTTCGCCTGGATTTGTCTGTGTTAAAACATCTGTAAAACTGTTCAGGTTCACTTTTTTAGCATTGACTTTGGCACAGTTACTCATCAGATATCACTTTACTAATTCTTTGATGAATCGGGCTACTATCATATGATTCAAAAGTGTTTTTCACTCGAAACTGTTTTTTTTTTTTAATAAATAGATAAAAATTCACATTTTTTCTGTGTTCTAGGTGAACTTACTCTGACACAGTAACACGTATCTTGATTCTCACATGTATTACCGTTATTTTGATACCAAGATTATACATATAGCCCTTGTAGTTGTGAAAATATCCTCCATTTATTTTGGATAAGTCATTTCGGACAGAAGGCAGAAAAAATAGGCCTTGTGATGAAGAGGCGATATTAAATAACAGGGGTGACGGGGGGCACCCTTGTCTTGTGCCCCTGAGAATTGGAAAATAATGTGATATAAGATTATTAGTGCGCACAGACGCCTGTGAATTAGAGTACAAAACCCACCCAGCTACAAAATTTCTGTCCAAAACCAAACTTTCTGAGAGCTGCAAGTAAATAATTGTACTCCACCCTGTCAAAGGCTTTATGAGCATCTAATGATATTAGTACCTCTTCCGTGTGGTTGTGGTTTGGTGTAAATATTATGTTGAAGAGACAACGTAAATTGCCAGCTAGTTGCCTGCCAGTCATAAAGCCTGTCTGATCTCTGTGGATTATATTGTGCATGGTCGGTTCAAGTCTCGCTGCAAGGGTCTTTGTTAAAAAAAAAATTTGTGATCAAATGTTTATTGGGATTTGAAGGACAACATTCATCATCATTCAACAGCACATAAATAAAATTATATATATATATATATATATATATATATATATCTCTCTTATATA
>JAJHUR010139235.1:7244-17598 GCA_027495735.1 Lutjanus campechanus
GTCTGTCGTCTGTGCTCGCTCACGAGCCTCGTTAACGGTTACTTGCGCTCATGAAGCGCGTGCTGCTCATCTAGTGGGAGGAGCTGAGGACACAGAAAACCAAACCTAACTCAGATGAGACTCAAAAATCAACGTTTTCAGGATTTCTACCTACTGCAGCTTTAATAGTGTTATTATTTATTTCCTGACTTTTTTTTCTGTGAAGATCCCGGAAAGGATTATTAATATTTGGTTATGTGTGGCTTTCTGGAAAACAATAAATGTTTACGTTTAGGCACCCCTGCGATCGTCACACTTTTTCTGTTACAAACTGACCCCGGCCCCCCATCAGAGAAGGGAAAAGTTATATGGCCCTCACAGGAAAAAGTTTGGGGACCCCTGCAGTAAACTGTACAGCTCAATAAGGAACTCAGTAGAGTAATCAATAGAGTAACTTACTACAAATAACCCCAAAGTGTTATGTGTATAGTAACTATGGTTACACTAGTAGCAGGAAACAGCAACAATGAGTTGTTACGTTTAGAAAGTGAGCATCTAATGAAAATAAAACATGTTTTTAAAGTTATTGTCACTGGGTAACGGCAAGTACCCAAATGTAAGTACTTATACTTGTGCTCTGTCTAAAAAAAAGTGGTATCAGTGCATCCCCAGTGTTGATCATTTCTTCACAAAAAGCTGAGCTCTGACTCAGGAAACTGAGACCAATCCAGTTTTGTGTTGAAGTGAGTTCCCCTAAACCCTCATCACATAATGACGATTTGTCACCACCCCATGGCGTCTCATACTGAAGCAAGAGGTACCCGGCTGTGTCAGACACAGCCAGAAAGCCTTTTTAATGCCGGTTAACACTGTGAAACAGTCACAGTTTGGCCAGATTTAGGACAATGTTTAGAGATGGCAGATGATGTTGCCAAAGCAACTTGCAAGATGAATGTCACATGATTTAAGTCATGATGTTATGTCCATTATAACTTTTAATAATATTTTGTTTTTTGAGCCACCCATCCACCACACCTCCTCCAGACTTTCTCCTTCTTCATACAACATTAACAGCCACTAACAGGTACCATGTGCATCTATATGAGTGCCCCCCCCGCAGTGGCTCTATGAGGGCACCCCACCCACCAGTTTGGGAACCAGGGTATTGGTTAGGCATAGTACACTAAGTTAAGGGGGAGCAAATATCAATGGGGAAACAGATTTTGACATAACACCTGGTGTCTTCACCACAGCAGCACTATAGTAATAGCACTAGGAAATGCTAAAGAGGTCTATACTGGAAAAGCTGAGACTATTCATTATGTACATTATGTACTGTATGTATCTCGTCAAAATACATTACAAACATTAAAACATCACAGAAATACAATGCCAATAAGCTTGAAATGAAGCTGTTTTACCTCCGACATTTTAGACATTCACAGTTTTCACAGCTCAACAGTAATTTGCAGATCTACAGCAGCACATTTTCAAATACATGAAAATGAGGAAATCAGTTTGGAGGTCTATTAGTGCCAGAGGAGACAGGATGGACAGATCACATGATACCTCATAGATTATTATCTTAATAGCAACAGTAAACTCTTTAGCTTTGACAGTGTTTGATGTTGGATTTAATAGGGTGTCTTAAATGTTGTTTCCAGGCACAGATTCAGAATTTCCTGGCTTGTTAACTTTGGTAATTGCATGGAGGCTGTGCAGGCATCACCCATCAGGGTTCTCCTGGGCTTTTGCTTGTAATTTGGCAGATGAATTTAAAAATAATTCCTACCTGCTTTATGGAGGAAGATGATTAGAGGGATGTGTCACAGTGAGGAGGCAGCTAGTAAATGACAGAGCTCTGATGCTGTTTGATGGGCCACACACACACACACACACACTTACACAGACACAGCCAGCATTTCATTATTAAATGGATTTATACATTTCTATAAATGTCCAAATCTTCAAATGAATATCTGAAATGAAGGTTTTTTACTCATCCTGTGTGACAGTGATGATTTCATGTTCTTATTAAAGTGAATGAATTAAAATGAATCCGATCCTGCTGTTGTTTCACTCTCAGTAGACACACTATTTTCACTGCCCCTCATTTGGACTCTACATTTGGTCTTTACATTACTGACTGAATATTTGACAGTGAATATCATTTTATTGTCAGATGCAGGGAAGCTGTAAAGAGGTAATCTGCATTCAAGTGAACAGCCGCAACTGCTGTGATAGAGAACCTGCTCTTCTCATTCCCAACTCATCAAATACCGACATTTTGTCACCGCCCCTCGGCAACGTGCATGGTACCCGTCAGCTGCTGAAAGACTGAATGTAAACCTATCAGCGGCTGTATGAGACAGACCAGGCTGTAAACTCTGCATAAAGAGGGAGGAGGTCTCGTGGAGGTGCGGCAGAAGGATGGTTCAAGCAAACACTTTCACCCAGACTTCAACCCAGGTTCATGTCCCATGTAAAAACCTAAACTTTATTAAAAGTTTCAAGGCACAGAACTTTACATGCATCATGTGACTTGCATAATCTTACTTTCATCCAGAGCAGTCATTCCCAAAGACTGAGTCAGGACCCACAGGTGGGTCACAGGAGATTTTGTTTGGGTCCCCAAATAAATAAGACTGTGCAGGAAATTCTACTTAGTCCCACAGTAGTGACCGTAAAAAGGTTTTTCAGTATAAGGCTCTAAAAATGTTAGTGAATGATGTATCAATGCATTTCCAGCAAATATTGAAATAATAAAGGGTCTCCATGAAATATGTGCAGTGTCACATAATGTAAATTGTCACATGACCACAGCTGTTTATTTTATGGATGGACCATAAGAAGAAGATGGCTGCATCAAAGCCTGCAGACAAAAGGTTATTAAAGTATGCTAACATGAAGATAGGACAAAGATTTTTTGGTAGACAGCATCTTTAAGGGGTCTGCTCATTTGATACTACTCAACTTTGCTCAGTGTGCTGACAGAATACAGTAAGTAAACATGTTGACGGCAACAATAGTGTGGGATAACAGTGTATTTAGGTATACACACATAGGGCCGGATCTACTAAAGTTTTGCATGTATAAAAACTAGTGCTGTCAATCGATTAAAATATTTAATCGCGATTAATCTCATGAATGTCATGGTTAACTCGTGATTAATCGTACATTAATCGCACATTTTTATCTCTTATAAATGTCCCTTGAATTATCATTTGAATACTCTTATCAACATGGAAAAGTGGATAGGCTTGCTTTGTGCAAATGTTTTTTTTATTGAAAACAACATGTAGTGTTATATTTCACACTACTTAATGCACTAGATTCATACTTTTCCAAATTACCTCTGTGTTAAATATTGTCAGAGATGCCGCATACGGACGGATTTACCTCCATCAGCTGGCGGTAATGAAATGCGCTAAATGCATTTCAGACGCTAAAATCTCCCGAAGAATCCAATCCAAACATAGATGAATGAAAGGTTGTTTGTAATATATATAATTCTAATTAGTGATCACTGACTTTATTAAGCCGACTGCATCTAACACAGCGACACGCAGCGTGCAGCCTTGATGGAGACGCTGTAACGTCTGACCGCAAACAAAGTAAGTGATCCGTGTCAGCTTAATATCATGAATTTAAAAGCACCGAATTAACGAATTTCATTATAACAAAATATGAAGAATTGTAAAATATAATTTCTTTGAGGCTGTTCAGTCAGTCTAACGAAGATCAAGTGTGGCTTGTTCAGTCAATATTGTTCATTATTGATAGTGCTGAAATTACACTTTCTGCCTAAAATAATTGATACCTTGATAATACACTACCTACCAGCCTTAGGGTGGAGCAGCCATTCACTACATGATGTGTTGTGAAATGCACACACATTAATGTGGCGGCTGCAGAGTCGTCGTCGTGGCCACAGCTTATAAAAACTACAAGTTCACTTGGTCACAATGAACGTTAATCTCGCGATAAAAAAAATGACGCCGTTAAAATTGATTTGCGTTAACGCGTTAACGCGATATTTTTGACAGCACTAATAAAAACGTGTGCAAACTCATTGCACACACACAAAAAAGTAAAAACTGATTTACTAACAGTGTGCACTAAGGGTTGCGTCTTTCAAAGGTGTAAAATAGCGCGTCTGCATCCAGTTAGTACGTCTCCTGCAATGAATATGCAATATGGGGCGTTTACATGCAATTGTGCGTGTGTTGGGAGGAGAAAATGTAACTATATTAATTTAGCATGTGCAAAGTGATTTATCAAACTTGAAAGCAATTTTGCTCATAGAAATTGTGTCTGTATTTAACATGTGTCAAAAGGAGGTGCAAACAGTTTGTTTGCGTAATTGCGCACACATTTCTGCGGTTATTGTTGCAAGAAAGAGACATTGAAACGATGAAAGGAGACACAGAACGCATTTTTCACCCTCATGAACAATGAACGAGGAAACAATCATTAAAACATATCGCCTATCCAGTATTGCCATTTTGGAGCTGTTGGAGGAACTTGAAGTTGATTTGGAGCCATGAGAAGGAGTCACGCAATACCTGCGATGACAAAACACATTTTTACATTTTTCTGCATCTGGGTCATTCCAGCGTATGGTAGTGTTAGACCCAAGAACGGAAGGTGGACTCAAAAATGCAATTACCCGCAGAGCTCAGTTCAACAAATTTATTTACAATAAAGTCAAAAAATACTTAGGACTTGAACAGGTTTCAAACCCAGGTCTCTGGTGTGGAAGGCAGGGACGCTGCCGGAGGACCACGAGGTCGGCTGGAATATTGCTGGCGGGTTCCAGTGATAGTGAGGTCCAGAGGAGGGTGGAAGACGGAGCTTGATGGAGGCAGGGGAGGTCCAGAGCAGGGGGGAAGACGGAGCTTGGCAGAGGCAAGGTGAGATGTCCAGGATTGGGGGTCGGAGTAAGAGCAGGGCAGACGGCTGAGGTGTTTGCAGGTTGAGGCTGGAGTGCAGCAGGTGAAGGCAGTGGCAGGCGAGGCAGATCAGCGGCGGAGTAATGACAGCTGTAACAAAGGAGATCGGAGTCAGGAGCCAAGCACATACAACGAGGAGATAATCACATACACGTTTGGTGCTAGACCGGGGCCGAGAACATTACCACGAAGGGTATGCAACGAACTGGCGACGACTGAAGGGAAGAGCCGATCTATATACTCAGGATGATTGCAGAATGTGTGCAGGTGAGAAGACTGCTGACTGCCTGCAGGTGAGTAGGTGAAGCCACGCCTTGCCTGCTCCTACTGACAGAAAGGAGGAGGGAGGCTGTCTCTTATACACATCTAGATGTGTATAAGAGACAGGTTTGGAGATGAGTCAATTTGTAAAATCCTTTGTAAAATAATTTATTACATTAAAAACAAGACCATGTTACATATTGATTCATATGTTTTTAAGGTGACAGTGCACCTGTTCCTCAATGCTGGTCAGAGGCATCTCATCCACTGTGCCCCCACCTGTTTTATTTGCAGACGTTTTATTATACGCCAATTTTTCTTTTGTTCTTCTTCTGATATCTTGATATCTTCTTTTCACTTCATCCACTGCATTGTTTTAACAGCATTTACTTTTTCACAAATGTCTTCCTGTATAGCGTTCCTTTGTGTGACAGTCAGATTTCTTTGCTGTAGCTCATTTAAGTGTTTATTGGCTTCATCTACTAACACCTCTAATTCCATAGGGTCGAATTTCACTTTGCGCTTTCTTTTCTCCAAACTCGCCATGCTGCAAACCATGAAACACGCAAAACCCTCATTTAAATGGGGCGTCTCCAACACGTTTGCACCCGCTGCCATTTACACAATCACTCTTAGTAAATCACCCACAAACTGCGGTTCAGCCCCACGCGCAAAATTCTAGATTGCACATGCAAATTAGTACACGCAAATTGGGATCTTAGTAGATCCGGCCCATAGATTCAACATATTGCTGGAAACATTCCTCCAGATTTTGACACACCTTGAATAAATTAAAATCTCCACACCTTGAGCTGTGAATCATGCACTTTAGAATGCGTATGAGTATGTTAACATGCACACCAGTATCCTGCTTTTGATGAGTTATACAGGTTTTTCTGGGTTATGTTGTGTGCATCTAAACAGCTTATCCTGGTTTCAGAAACCTGGATACAAGACCTGGATTAAATGGGTTAAATATGAATCTGTAGTACATCTTTTGTAAAGCATTTGAAATTGGTCTATTGTTTTACTGATGACAGGAAAAAACAAAAGCCTGTTAATTCTGTGTAAATGCACTTATTTTGTCTCATTTAGGCTAAAATGTCTTATGTTGTTTTGCTGATAAGAGGAAATAAAAGCAATGAGATAGCCTGTTAATTCAGTCTAAATGAATATGTTTCTCATTTATCGGTATGAGACACTGAGGGGTAGGGACAACTCATCAGTATGTGACAAGGCCAGGCCAGGAGTACAAACAACTGAGCTGGACCTATTTGAGAATGTCAGTCCATGTGGACAAAGGCCTAATACCACAAAATATGACTTCAAAAATACTCTTCTTCAAGAAAAACCTTTTTGGCTAACATAACTTTCCGGGGAAAATGTAAACACAGGTTCCTCCGGTCAGAGACGGTTTTTGCTTTGGACAATGTGGGCGACCGCCCAGGGCGCAATCTGTTTGGGGGCGCATGAGCGCCCTCAAAACAAAAAAAAACAAAAAAAACAAAAACAAAACAGTTTTCTAGACTAATACCACACATTTCCACGTCAAGTTAGTGGAGTAGGCGCTGGGGCGCCCCTACTATCATGTCAACTTGCTGCTGAGAGTCATGCATTCAGGTTGTGTGTGTCAGAAGAAAAGGCAGGGGGGAGACGGGAGGGGGTTGAGTCTCACTCTCAGAGGAAAAGCAAGGAGGGGGGCGAGGGATAGACTGACCTCTTATGATCCCAGGCCACACAACACAAACTGCTGCTTCCAAATAAATTGTATTTCATTCATAAAATTAACATAGATATTATTAAATTTATTGGTTTATGTGAAAATGTAAAAAAAACAAAACAAAAAAACACAAATCTGTGCCTGCGTCAACGTGAATTTGTTTACATCACGTCAATCTTGACTCTGGGTGTTTGACAGACAGAAAAGGTGATGATGTTAAGTCGAGTCAAGGGTGTATCATGAACAAAAGACCAAAGAAACCATCAGGTGCCCGGTTCAGAAAGAGAAAGAAAGAAGAGAAACGCTCAAAAGATAAAGGTATGCAGGTCTCTATGAGTGACGTTAATTGTGCATGTAATGAAACAGTAGCCTATACGCTATTTATTATCCTCTTGCTAACATGTTGCTACTTAGCCACAGAAGACGACTGTATTTAGTTTTTAACTTTGCTGAACTAGCAACTATTAAAATTTGAGGCATGAAGTCATACAATTAATTTCACCAATAGGCTAGTTTGTGTTTGCAACACAACAAGTGCAAGTTCACATAGGCCTATTAGTCTGGGAATTTGGTAAACAATAGTATG
Source organism: Lutjanus campechanus (assembly GCA_027495735.1). NCBI lineage: Eukaryota > Metazoa > Chordata > Actinopteri > Lutjaniformes > Lutjanidae > Lutjanus > Lutjanus campechanus. Next base: position 14,743 of record JAJHUR010139235.1, read on the forward strand.
TCCTGACTGGAATTTTTAATGCTATACGTGGGTCTATGCTAACTTAAATAACTTATATGACATTCATGTCAATTTACATTGACATGACATTTTGTAAGCTTTATGCGATATAGCTTTTTGAATAATTTGTAGTGTGTTATGCTTATGTGGCGGTGAGCGGAGCGAGGGAGGAGGTAAAAGGGATATAAAGCTAAGGTTGTCAACAACGCCACCCTAGGAATTTTACCCAGGGAATTACTTCTTTGATACAAGGCACACAGGTTTGTTTACTCAAGAGGCATGAGACGTGGTTCCAAGTTATTAAAAAAATACACTTTTATTAAACAATTATTTTAATATAAAAACAGTCATTAAAAATTCTATCAGGGAGGGAAAATGCTAATCAGGGCTGAGGCCTAGTGGATGATGAGCTAGTGCGGAGGAAGGATTCAACAAATTAAAGAAAAATTAACTTATATCACCGGGCACACGTGGCAGACACACTCAGTGAAGTAACCCACTCCCAGAAACACAGCAGACGAGACGGAAGGATGCCACCACCAGATCACCAGCACCACCACCACCACCGGCCTCCAGCAACTGAAAAGGGGGAAAAATAAAACAATTAATGGGGTTGCAACAAAAACAAACTCAATAAATCAAAATCTAACAAATTATAATTAATGGGCAGGTCACAAGCTTAAACTTAACAGAATGTAGCAACCAATAACTGCCCAATTACAACTAAAACAAATGTAAGCAAAACACAAAAAGAAATAAGGCTAAAGAAAAGAAAACAAACCCAAACAATTACCTAATTACATATAGAAAGTCTTTCAAATTAATTGAATTAATTAAATTAATTAAGTAATCAGTTAGCAAATGAAAAACACAAGCAGACAAAATCAGGTTCAACCCAAATGAAACGTATAAATAAACCTGTACAGATAACCCAAAGTTAATAGTTTAACCCCACACTTTCACACATTCATTTATTCAATTTAAACTACTATAAAAACGTGCCCGGTCCGCAGCATGCGGCCGAGCTACTGTCCCGCACCGGACCTTGAGACAAAGGTAACCACAGCGTCTATTTCATAGACGCAGAGCTGCTGAGCGGCTTATGAGACCGCAGCGTGACGCCATGCCGTGAGAGCAAAGCAGCAGCGGAAACAGCAGACGGTGGAGACAGAGCAACAGCCGTGGCGGAGACAAAGCAGGAGACAAGCAGATGCAGCGGACACAAAACAGCGGCGACGGGGACAAACAGCAGCGGAGACAAAACAGCAGCGGTGGAGACAAAACAGCAGCGGCCCCAATAAGTTAGCTACAGTAACACCTATCCGAGAAAATTACTATTAGCACGGCTAAATACACTGAACATGATGCGGTGCATGCTATGATACACATGCATACCTTTTTAGCAGCTACGGACACACGCACACTCACACGAGAGGAGGGAGGGAGAGAGGACTCCAGGCAGCCACAAGCGTTTACCTGCGACCACACTAGCATTAGCCACCAGATAGCATCAACCATACCGCAAAGAGAGAGGACATTTACCACAGCCAAACAACCACAGCAGCACATACAGGGGGCTGGAGCAGCACACAGGCAGTCGCCCTACAACACAACACCAATGCCTTAAGCACATGGACAAACAAACGACCAGCGAGGTGAAGCAGCGTGCAGCCATGACGGGGGCGCAGAAAGGAAGAACTGGTGAGAGGACTGCCGCTTTTGTACCAGCCCACCTCATTGACAGCCACCAGCGGCGCTCATTACAAGCAGTGACAAATTACAGAAAAACAAATAAGCACCTCTATGCTGCTACATCCTGCCCCTCCTCCTTGGATTGTCGTCCCAACGATCGACAAATGAATGCTAACACGGCAAGCTAGCTCCAAGGCCTAAACAAAGCAGAGACTGCATTGGACACAGAGGTAGGAGGATTGGTAGCCTGGACATCTCCAGCTGCCCGTGCCAGACGATGTACATTTGAGTGCTGACCAGCAGTTTGCCGTGTGGTCCGGCGTGGGGCCACCTGGCTGGAACCAGGACAAGAGACCGACTGAGGAGTTGAAGATGTTAATGCTCCCGAAGGTGGAACTATTAAAGGGCCAGACCGAGACGAGTCTGGGTCAGCTGGCGGCACTGACAGCCGGGACGTAGTGGCGTAGTGACCGGTCTGGCAGAGGGCAAGACAGAAGTGGCCACAGGAGGTTGCTGGCCGAGAACGAGCAAGTCATACTTGAACGAACACTCCTCTTCAGGAGGCGGCCCGTCTACAGGTGGAGAGTTATGGGAAGAGGCACGACCAGGCGAGTCCACTCCAAGGACAGCCTTCAGCATGGTGCGGTGGACCTGTTTGACTTTAGTCTCGTCATCGACTGGCACAATAGTGTACACTGTGCCACCCTCCTTAGGTACCCTCAACACTCGGTACCTCACAGAGCTCCACCTATCTCGGGTCTTATGAGGCCCCCTGGCACTGAAGTCTCGCAAGAACACCACCTGCCCTTCACTCAGTGGCACATCTCTAACATGCTGGTCAAGCTCTAACTAACATAAACTGGGCTGATCAGCTCATCCATGAACATGTTAGTGATAATTGTAAAGCTTTTATGACTGTGATTCAGGAAACAATGGCTACATTCATTAAAAAAATCAAAGGAAAAATATCAAAAAAGAATCACCTTCCCTGGTTAAATCAAACTCTATGGTCACTCATGAAACAGAGAGACCATGCTCTCAAAGTATGGCTCAAAACTAAAAGGGTAAATGACAGACAGATTTTCACCTCATTAAGAAATAAAGTTGTGAAAGAACTCCGAGGTGCAAAGGCAAATTTTTTTATTAACATGATAAGCAATGCTA